>JAMQCK010001224.1:0-10613 GCA_024196135.1 Pleurotus ostreatus/Saccharomyces cerevisiae fusant | reverse complement strand
CCGAGTAGAGTGGGTACAGATGGTCCAAAAACGTCGAGATCGAGGAGACCGACGCGCAGTTGGAGATGGGAAGCGAGTGTGGCTGCAAGGTTGGCGGCGATGGTAGACTTGCCGACGCCGCCTTTACCACTGGCGACCGCGATCACCCTGCGGACGTGCGCAATAGGCCTGCGCTCGATTCCTCCTCCGCGACGAGGCATTGAAGGCACATCCTTCGGGAGCGTCCGCGCGCGGGGGATGCCCAACGGGTTTTCGTGCGCGAGACGGGCGGATGCGCGGAACATGGCGATCGGGGAAGGGGAAAGGGGCGTCGCGTGACGTCATCATCACGCCCCCTTCCCGAGCGGTCATGTCCTGGTTCTCCTCTAGGCGCTCGTCCGCAGAATCGCACGATGTCCCCGGCCAGAGCAGGCTCGAGCACCACCAGATCCTCGCGGGCCGCCTCGGCCATCTCAACGAGTCGCAGCAGGCCGCGTTTGCGAAATTCAAGGCGGACCTTGAGTCAGCGAAGCTATATACGCCAGGGGAGGAGCCATCCCACGACGATTCTACCCTCTTGCGATTCCTTCGGGCGAGGAAGTTTGACCCTAAGGCTGCACAGAAGCAGTTTGCGGCGACTGAGGAGTGGCGGAAGGAGAACGATGTCGACCGCCTATACGCCACCTTCGATCCCGAGGAGTTCGAGGCTGCTAAGCATTTCTATCCTCGATGGACAGGCAGGAGAGACAAGGTGTGTGTGCTCCTATTGTATCCTGAATGTCCGATCCTCACTGTCGTAGACTGGTCACCCCGTATACGTCTTCCACCTGGCATCCCTCCAGGCGACCCAAAAGGAGCTGAATGCGGTCCCACCAGAGCGCCGCTACCAGCGGATCGTCGCGCTCTGGGAATTCATGCGCCAATTCGCCCTCCCCCTCTGTAACTCCCTCCCTCGAGACAACAACGCCGACATCTGCGCCGTCACCAGCATCATCGACCTCGCGGATGTCTCCTTTTCCTCGATGTGGTCACTCCGGCATCATCTACAGGAGGCTTCTGGATTGGCGACGGCGCACTATCCGGAATGTATGCACTCGACGATTGTCGTGAATTCGCCATCGTTTTTCCCGACAATATGGGGATGGATTAAGGTACGGCAGGGGCTGGCATGCCGAACGGTGCGGCTAACATTCGATTCCAGGCGTGGTTTGACGAGGGGACGAGGCTGAAAGTACATGTACTGGGAAGAGATCCGGGACCCACCCTACGCGAGCTCATCGACGCGGACAATTTGCCCAAGGTATGTCATCACATCCCTACATCGCTGGCAGAGGTGTCGAATACTCTTCGCTGGTTCTCTACCCTCTCTACGTGTACTGCCCTCCTTCTCGTCGTCTTCTCCTCGTTGCTACGCCTACGGTCTCTCCCCGAGCTCACCCGCTACTCTTGCCGCTGACATTGTCCTTCTTACGCCGCATGACCGCTTCCTTACGTGTCCCCTCGGCCATTAATTCCCCTTCGGGCCGTCTACGATCTCCTACTGCTGCCGCATCCTTCTCGTTGTCATTACTTGCCTGTTCCGTCATCTTCTCTCCTGGCTTCCTTCGCCCCCGCGCTCCTGTTATCACCCCTCTCCTTCACTCAATCCCGCTCACACTCTCCCCTCCCCAGGCCTACGGCGGCAACCTCGACTTCACCTTCAAGGACGACCCTGTCCTCGACGAGCCGGCGCGATCGGCGATCGGGGACAAGGTGCCCAAGGGGCCGGTCGTCTTCAAGGACGGCAAGCTCTGGCGCCCGAGGGTGGAGGAGGGTGGGAAGGTTGTGCGCGATGTGATGGAGGGGAGCACGGTGTGAGGTGCGCTGTGGAGGGAGGGGGGGTGTTACAAGCGACAGCGCTATCGGGGACGTCTGGATATAAGTTGACCGCCTCGGGTAGACGACAGTGGCCCTGTATGCGCAAGATGGCTAGTATCATCTGTGCCAGTAGATTGTGGCACCCGAACATAGAGAACGATAGCATATGTATTACAGGATGCCTGCACTATTATTTTGTGTTTCTGCGATGCGGTGGGATCAGTCTATCCTGAAGTCCCGCAGCTCTTTCCATGGCTTAAGACCAAAAAATGACGGAAGATCCTCCCAAAACTTTTCCTTACCTTGCTCGTACATACGCTGCGCCTTGTTTGCGCAAGAAGAACAAAGATCCCCCCTCATATTACCACCGCCATTCCAATCGTTCAACAATCCGTGCGCGATGTCGATGTCGGGGCCTTCTAGGCAAACTCCTGTTAGAAACCTATCACGAGACTTCAGGCGCGTCTGCTTGCACGCGGCTGGCGCTTCGCAATGGCGACTGCGATGCTGGTCCAGGGTCCATTTGAACCAATAACACAGGCTGCAGCCCATGATATTGCTGCGAGCAAGTAGGAGCATGACGATATCCTCCGGGCTAAGCCTGTGACCTCTTAAGCCCTCTACGATCTCTTGCTGAAAGATGAGTTAAGGGACAGGAATCAGGGTGTGAGAGTCTTTGGCAAGCTCACAGGTTCAAGGATCCTCAAATACGAGAGACAGAGCGCGGGAATGGTTGTTTCCAGGCCAACTGTGCGGGCCACGGAGAGCAGTTCGAATGGATTGACGTCGTCCGTCGCTGGAATATGAATGTCTTCCTCGTAGCTGGCAAGGCAGGATGGATAGAGTAGGCGCATGTGATATGCGCCGTAGTCGAACAGGGCGGGGATCAGGTATTTGTGACCCATGCGCAACGCCAGCAGTAATTCTGTATAGCTGGGGTCGCGATGCAAATTCCCACTACAGTCAAATATCAGTATGATAAGCAGACTACCTCGAGAACGCGGCCACGCACGCGTCGTAGATGCACCGAAGCATGTACTTCACCGCCTCCGCCGAGTCCTGGAGCTCGACCACAGGGCATCCTTCCACGGTGGCTGAGCCAGCGGACGTACAAGACGCCTCCTTCATGTCTTTGAAGACGATCGACTGCTTGCATAGTATGCTCCTATGGACGCGAAACTGCGCTCTCTCCGCCTGGAGGACGAGATTGCCGTCGTCGTACCAGAGCTCTTCGCAACGGACGACGGGCCTGGGTTCGTCTTCCGTTCTCGCGCGCTTTGCTGGACGCGAGTCCATGTCCGGAGGGTTGGTTATGCTGTGACGCGACGGGACGAGGGGAAGGCGAAAGCCAAGAGTGAGACGCGTGACCGCGCTGCTTGACGCTGTTTGGTCGTACACGTGCCATTTTGTGGGACTGAAGCGAAGTACAGCGAGGGAACTATACCAGCTGAGAGCTTAGCCCACTCAGATTATTCAGAGTATATAGTGCCGTTTACATCGCTGTAAGATATTGCTTGGAATACACATCACTGCTCGAACACAAAAATCTGGCTTCAATCGTCGTTCTCCCTCTTGCGCTTGTGCTGATGTGCCCTCACCCGAGGGACCCACGCATCGCCATAATTGTTACGTATCTCAATGCCTTTCTTTAGGAGATCCTCGGCATAGGGCACCCAGAACGAGGCGTTGATCTCACGCCTAAGTCGTGGTGAGAAGGATGACGGAGCAAAGGAAAGAACGAGCGCACTCTTCGGACGGCCAACTCAGGCCCATTTTCAATGTCTTGAGTTGCGGGACTTGCGCGGGGTCGATAGAAGCCAGGAGGGGGGCCCATGGGCGACAGGCTGGGATTTGGCGACTGAGGGAGGCGTGAGGTACTGACGCGCTCGCTACGAAAACTAACGCACGGTATCGCCTCCGTGAATCTGATTGTGGTCAGGGTATCTGACTTCCACCCTGCGGCGCTATAGCCAGGCGGCTGAAGGCATGTCAATACGATTCGAAACATGACGAGCAGGGAGATACGCACAGGCTTTCGCTCCTGGATTCTCAGCGTTCGAAGCGCAGTGCACATCTCGAGGACGCTATCGGTAGGGAAGTATTGTATATCGAGCTCTTGGATTTTGGGACCATGTCTCTCGAGGAAGTCGCCCGCGTCTCGTCCGGTCTGACTTCGACTGAAGAGACCGAGATGTTCCAATCGAGGGAGCCTGATAATGGCGACGAAGTCAGCTCAAATGCGAGGGAGTCAGTCAGAAGATACGCACTCGAAGAGTGTGAACAGCCTAAGCACCGATGTGTGACAAGACGTGAACCGCAGGTCTTCCAATCTGGGGAAGATGTCCGCAGGGACTTCATTCTTCTTGAACTGCAGCTTGACGGCGGCGTCGAAGTGCAGAACCACCAAGCTATGGAAAGGGGTCAAGGGTCCGAGAGGGACAGATATCTCCTTCTCCGTTGGCCCTTTCTTCTGCTGCTGCTGAGGCGCAGGGACGCCGGCTGCAGCCGAACCGCCAGGTGCTGCCGAAGCGTCGGTTTGGTCGTCGGACGTCCCTTTAGGCGGCAAAGGCGCAAACTGCTTGGCAATCTTGATGTTGTTAATCGTACCAATGGCCGGCGCGATGCGCGCTATGGTGGTGAACAAGGACCACCGCAATATGAGATTGTCGCGGGTGCTGTCTCTGCACCAGTGCTCCTCTGCATCCAGGTGAGCGAGGTTGGGCGTGTGCTGCAAGATTCTGCCGATGGCGAGATGGCGTTTGGCGTCGCAGCGGTTGTTTAGGGATAGAGCCCGGGTGTGCTGTCCTAGGCTGGGGTCGCCTTCGAGGACGACGGAGAGCCGGTATGTGCTCTTCCAGGACTGAGCGCGCAGGCTGCTGAAGATTCGGGGAACGGTTAGACGCTGTAAATACGTTAGCTTGCGTAGACTGGGATGAGAGCGTAGCTAGCACGCGTACCCTGAAGAGTTTGCAGACGTGGGCGAGAACGAGAAGAGCGGGGCGACGATTGTACAGGTAAAACGGGTCGATGGCGCATCCGTTGACGAACTCAAAGACGTGCTGCCAAATCTTCTCTTGTACAGCGATGGGATGTGAAAGCAGTGGAAGGGGCGGTCGAGGCGGTGCGGGCTCTTCGACCTTTTCGTCTTCCTCTTGTTCCTCCGGTTCGCTGCTGGGAATGTAGAGATTCCTGCGCCTCATGCCGAGAAGCTCGTATCTACTCAATCTTCGTACCGGTCTTCCTCTGAACAAGGCGCTTCAGTAGGCGAATAGCGTTACTTGTAGCAACATACCCCGGCGTGTCGTACTGGCAGATCGAGCTCAGGCGAGGGTCGTCCACAATTTCTTCATCCACGACGTAGTCTGACTCGTTCGCAGTGTCCTCCAAGTCCGAGTCATCGTCATTCCAATTGACCTTGCTCCTGGCGAAGTAGATGCACCGCAGGGCGCGGTTGCGGCTCAAGTCTTGCAGTGTTTCCAACTCGGGTCGGTGAGAGGGCGGGAAGACCAGCGTGTGCAAGCTCGGGGCCCTCCGAAGTGACTCGAGGATTGCGGAAACGTCGGTAGCAGGACCATAGTTGTTGTCGAGGACGGGAATATGTACGGCACTCTGGGATGCAGTGCATAAGGGAGATCAATCGGTCGAATCATGTTACGAGCCGTACCAGGTGAATCCACGAGGGGATGAGCTTCGCAAGTTCTTGGATTAGCATCTTGCGATTCTTGGAGTCCT
Organism: Pleurotus ostreatus/Saccharomyces cerevisiae fusant; assembly: GCA_024196135.1. Lineage (NCBI taxonomy): Eukaryota > Fungi > Pleurotus ostreatus/Saccharomyces cerevisiae fusant. Next base: position 5,045 of record JAMQCK010001224.1, on the reverse strand, counting down.
GGCGGCTGTCGGCGACGACAAGCACCCTCGGGCTGATATGCGGGAGCTTGAGACCGCGACAGAGGGGAGCGATGCCCTCAGTGGCGAAAATGTGAAGCACGAGCGCCAGATGCGTGAGATTCGTCGTCGCCTTGAGCAGCCGGAATCCTTCCATCCCGAATGCGCCCTCGAACCGGAGGCGCTTGACACGCGCGGCTAGTTCAGGGCGGAGGATAGTTATGGTCGTGGTGAGGGCCTCAGCTTGGCCCTTCGAGCGGATGATGGCAGTACGGTAGAGCAGGGGAGTACAGATACGCTGCCAGTCCTTCGAGACGAGCAGGAGCGTGGGCGGGCGATGTTCGGGAGCGCGCATCTCACGCGATGCGCTCCAACGCGCGGGCTTATTGCCCCCATACCCATGCCGCCCACGGTTAGCATCGAGGCTGAAGAATTCACGATCCGTGACCACGTCGATAACATGGCTGAGCACTTCGCGAATGAGCTCCTCGGGGAGGGCGAGGAAGGGCAGCATCGTCGAGGTCATCTCTCGTGGTGGTGGTGGTACGGAGACAAGAGCTGTGGAGGAATGGAGCAGGACGATCGAGGCGCAGCCGGCCGAGACATGAAATTGACATCGCGACGAACGCGACCGCGAAACGCGCGCGCGAAAGCCGCGATCGCGTTGTTTGTTCGCCCTCCTGACGCCACATTTTCATTGTTTGTGCCTTGAAGTCGAAGGCGCCCACAAGCGTCAGCAAGCTCTATTTGCGTTGGATGATTAGATATGTTAAGTAGTTCTGTACAATATAAAGGTATAGATGGAGATACAATATCATAAATCAGCAAAAGTCAGATAGCGTAGTGATTGGAATGGGCGTGCCCTGTTGCTCTCACTCATCTTCGTCGAATTCATCATCTTCGTCCTCATCCTCCGACACGTCCATATCCGCTCTTCTGCGCTTGACTTCACGTTGTGACCGAATCCTCGGTATCCAAGGCAGGTTCTCTCTGTCCCGAATCTCGATGCCTTTCTCTAGCAACGACTCTGCGAAGGGGATCCAGAAGTTGCTGGTAATCGAGCGCCTGCGATGCAAAAGGTCAGACACGTTTCCTTCAGAGATACGAAGAGCTCTTACTCGTCCGTCGGCCATTGAAGGCCCGCGTGCATGATCTTCAGCTTCGGGACTTTAGTTGGGTCAATATTAGACAAGACGGGAGCCCAGGGGCGCTGGGCTTGTATTTTGGCACTGAGGACAGAGTTTGGTCAGAATACATGGACATGAACGAACCACGCACGGCATCTCGTCGGTGAAGTGAATAATGGAGAGTGTCTTCGAGCGCCAACCCGCAGCGCTGTAATCCGAGGGCTATAATGACTCGATGAGCGCGAATGACAAGAAGTATCGTCAAGCACACGCACTGGCTTCTGCTCGCGGATGTGAAGCGTTCGCACCGCGGGGCACATTTCCAGTACGGTTTCAGTTGGGAAGAACGCAAGGTCGAGCCCCTCAACCTTCGGCCCGTGTCGCTCGAGAAAGTCGCCCGCGTCCTCGCAGATCTGCGCGCGGCTATGGAGGGCGAGCTTACGAAGCCGAGGTAGCTCGAACAGGTTGAACAGTCGGAGGAAGGAGGTGTGGCAGGACATGAACTTGAGGTCCTCGAGAACAGGGAAGATGTCGGCGGGGACGTCGGCGTTTTGGAACTTGAGCTTGGCAGCGCCGTCTAGGTGCAACACCCTCAGCGCACGGAAGGGTATGAGGGGCCCTATGGCGACGGTGAGCTCTTTCTGAGCAGGTTTCTTCTTGTCGTCCTTCTTGTCATCGGCCGCGTTGGCTGCTGGTGCTGCAGCGCTGCTCTCAGGCGCGCGCTCGTCCTCTTGCTGCTGCTCACCCTCTCCTTCTGCCGGCGGAGCATACTCCTTCGGAATCTTGACGCCCACGATCTCCGTCAGACCACTGGACTGCTGGGGCAACAAGATGAACCGGGACCAGCTGATTCTGAGAGAATCCGACTGTCGCCGTTTGGCAGAGGTCAGATCGGTGCACTTGGCGGACAGCACGCGCATGTTGGGCACATTGCTCAGTACGGCGTCGATGTCGATGATTTGGCCGTCTCTGGTGCCGTCTTTGTAATCCGTCAGCCGGTTGTTCAGCCCAAGGATGCGCACGTAGCGGCCGAGCTGCGGGTTCATCTCGAAAGTCTTGACAAGGTGTTGTGTCTTGTAAGACCACATGAGCGAGATGTTGGCGTAGACCCGGGGAAGGGTCATGCACTGTATCGGGCGTTTGTCAGGAGATGTTGTCGGGCATCGAGTGACTCGCTCACCCGCCACATCTTGCATACACAGCTGCAGCTGAGGAGCGCGGGCGTGACGTCGACAACCGTTGGGCTCAAGATGTAGGTCGGCTTTACGAAGTCAAAGATCCGCTGCCAAATCTTTTGCTGAACTTCCAGAGGTTGGGAATGCATTGGCGGAGGGGAGGCGTAGGTCGTAGGCTCGGGCGAGGGAACCCTGTTCCTCCTCGCTACGTCAGCTAGATACAGGTTGCGGTGGTACTCATGCGAGTCGACCCAGCGTTTAGCCTTTCCGCTAATGAATATTTAGTAATGATCCATATGGGAGGGGAAGCCCGCTGCACGACTCACTCCTCAGTATCATATACGCATATAGAGCTCAATCGGAGGTCTTCCGCAATCTCGTCCTCGACAGCGTTGATTACATTGGCTTCCATATAGTAATAGTTCTCAAATGTCCTTTCGGAGGTGAAGAAAAGACAGCTGAGGGCGCGGTTCCGGCTGAGGAAGCGGATGTCGTTCAAGGGAGGCCGGCTGTCCATCGGCGTAACGAACGTATGTAGGGCGGGAGCGTCGGCGAGGAGTCTAACGATTGGAGTCGTGTAGGGGCCGAGATGCAACCGTATGCATGTGAGGTGTACAGCCATCTGGATGGATGTGAGTGTGATAGGATGAGGTTAACTTGTCGACTGACCAGCTTCGTCCATCTAGGGACCTGGCCCGTCACGGTGTCCACCAGCTTCGCCCTGGTCTTCGAGTTTTTCTTTGTGTCGGCAAGCACCAGTACTGTCGGACTAACGTGCTCTAGTTGCAGACCCCGACACAAACCAGTGATGGTCTCGTTGGCGAAGACGTGAAGATTGATCGCGAGATGCGTGAGTCGCGTCGTCGCCTTCAAAAGCTTGAGCGCGTCCATCCCGAACGCGCCCTCCAGCCGTAGGCGCCGGACGAATCGAGCGCGCTCGGGATACAGCGCGGTGATAGCATGCGTGAGCGACTCGGCCTGCCCCTTCGAGCGGATGATCGCCGTGCGGTAGAGGAGGGGGACGGCAACGCGGTGCCAGGCCTTGCAGACGAGTAGCAGGGCTGGGGGACGCCGAGAGAGGTCGCGAAGCGCGGCGTCGGCAATGCACCAGCGCGCGGCGTTTTTGGCCTCACGTCCGCCGTTGAGGACGAAGAATTCGTCATCAGTGGGGAGGTCGAGAAGATGCTCGAGTATGTCGTGTAGTAGCTCCTCAGGGATTGAGGGGGGCATTGCGTGGGCGGCCAACGGACCCACTGGAGATGGGACAAGTCCGAGTACGACGCGATCCCCTCGTCACTCGATCGCGTCTGCTTACGCCACAAAAGGCAGTATCTGAGGACGAGCGATATATCCAAAGGCATCTTTGGAAACATACAGAAGAGTCACTTCATAGTCTATGCATCACGGTGCGCAAGGAGATAGCATGGGACAAGGCCTGGTCAACTGGTGGAATGCTCAATTGCGTCTGTGATAATTCGAGCAAGCTTGCAAGCAGATCTTCCGCATTCGGAAAGTGCGCTTTCGGAGGGCATTCTTGTTCATAGAGTCATGCTTCCGGCCTGCTCTGCTTTGCTCCTTCTTTCCATCGTCCCAGAAAGGTTCAGACGAGAAGTCCTGATGATGGACATGGGCGTTGCTGCTCAGCATCATCGAGCTGACCCGCTGGGTCTATTCGGCCGACACAACCTCGGCCCGGTTTTCCGAGTCGCAAACATGTGCGACCTTCTCCGCCTTACGCCTTGCTGAGGCTTTCCCTGGACCTTGACCTGCTCGCGCGCCCGGGTCTCTCACATACGCCCTACTGAAGATGCTGCGCTCACTTGCACGATCTACGCGGGGGCCGCCTCTGGCGGCGGCCAGAATGAGACCATCCGGCGCGCGGCTACTGAACATCCTCGTCCCGGTCAAGCGGTATGTCGCTCGGCGGTGTTTATGGCAGACTTGAGCCTGACGAAGGCTATGTGTGCAGCGCTGTAGACTATGCTGTCAAGATCCGCGTCAATCCGCAACAGACCGGCATCGACACGAATGTCAAGCACTCCATGGTGCGTCTACCCCGCACTCGCTTGCTTCCCCTTCACTAACTCATCCTTCAGAACCCCTTCGATGAAATAGGTACACCTCTAATGCTTCCAACATACTAGTTCACCCCTCATTCTCACCCCTCACCTCTCAGCCGTTGAGGAGGCCGTCCGCCTCCGCGAGCGTCTCAAGTCCGAGGTCAAGTCCATCAAGGTCATCACCATCGGCCCTCCAAAATCCGTCGAGACTCTCCGTACCGCCCTCGCTATGGGTGCCGACTCCGCCATTCACATTGAAGTGCCGGAGAACGCGCCAGCACCCGAGCCGCTCGGCGTGGCGAAGGCCCTGCGCGCGGTCATCGAGCGCGAGAACGAGAAGACGCCAGTCGACCTCGTGATCCTTGGCAAGCAGGCCATCGACGACGACGCTGGACAGACGGGGCAGATGCTCGCAGGCCTGCTGGACTGGCCGCAGGCGACGTTCATCAGCAAGCTGGACGTCGACCCGGCGAAGAAGGAGGCGTTGGTGACCCGGGAGATCGACGGCGGTGGGGAGGAATTGAAGTGCAGGCTGCCGCTGGTGGTGACGACGGACTTGCGGTACGTGTGATGCCCAGGACTGTGATGGAGAGTTGCTGAACGTAAATCAGGCTTAACGAGCCGCGGTATGCTTCATTGCCGAACATCATGAAGGCGAAGAAGAAGCCAGTGGAGAAGCTGACTGC
>JAMQCK010001223.1:0-10645 GCA_024196135.1 Pleurotus ostreatus/Saccharomyces cerevisiae fusant | reverse complement strand
CCCGGCGACGCCGGCGATCATCAGCAAGTGCACGCGGCGTGGAATGCAGGCCCGACAAGCCGGCGCGTGGCCCGCGAGCGAGCGCGACTCGCGGCTGTAGCCGGCGAGCGCGCTCGCGTCCATCACCCAGCCACGCCTCGTGTCTCGCGGCTGGATTCCCGGCGAGCCAGGCCGGCCCACGACGCCTAGGAGGCCGGCGACTTACCGGTCAATTCCGCGGGAGGTCTCCTATACATATTGCAAAGTGCTCGTAGGAGATTTCCAAGTCATATTATATTAGCCGCACAGCCAAAGGTGGCCTGGCGGGGGAGCGTGAGAGGTTGGGGGCCCGCCTGTCCAACGTCGTCTCCGCCGCGGAGGGCGAGGCCTCTCTCGCCTCTGAAGCGAATCACTCCTCTCTCCGCGCTCAGGAACGTCTCGCTGTGGGCCTCAAGGAGAAGACTCTACCTATCAGCTCGCGCTCGAAGCTTCCTCTGTCCGAGCGCCTTACGTCGCCTGTCCCCGCTCCCGCGCCTGTAGGAGGACCTCTCGCCGCCCGCCTCGGACCGCCAGTTGACTGTCCGCCCTCGAGCGCTGCGGGAGCTACGCCTCCCAATGCGCCTCTTGCCTTGCGGGTCGGACCGCTTGCAGCAACCTCGCCTGAAGACACGATGGATTGGGAGGCGGATGACGCGGGCGCTTGGATGCCTGGCGGATGGTCGGCCTCGCTGGATCCTCCCTCAGACCAGGACGAGCGTACTCGCGCCTCCAATGCGAGGAGAGGCGAGTCTCCTAGGCGCGCCCCGCGCTCTCGAGCTCTTGAGCCCGCGCGGAACCCGCGCCACGCCCCTCGGCGGCGCAGCGCTTCCCCCCTTCCCAGGGTGAGAACCGCCTTCCCGCTGGGCGCGGCCGCTCCATCCTCCTCGCGAACCAGCAGCCTCCTTGCGGCGCTCAAGCCAATCGAGCCCGGCGAAGACGGGGTCACGGTCGTTCCCAACCCTTCAGCTCGGGTCACGAGAGTGTCCCGGTTCAACGCGTCCGAATGGAAGCTGAACCTGCGACAACTCGAGTACGAGCTTGCAGCCCTATGCGGGAATATTTCCCCCGTCGAGTGCATGCCGGACGTACGCAAGCAGCTCGAGTCCATTCCCTGGTCTCAGACGGTCATGCGCCACGCCTACGTTGGGGTCGACCACCCAGAGAACGAAGTGCGCCTTTGGGCCTGGGGGGCGGACGAGAAGGCGCACTCACACGTGCAGGGTCTGCTCTGTCGCCTGCTAGCTACGGGGCGGCCCGCTCACATCTGCTTCCCGGTCTCGATGTTCTCCAGGGAGGCTCCCACGGACGCGCGCAAGCCGAAGCACGGGCACGACATCCCCCAGCTCATGCTGGTCGACGAGAAGTACGACAAGCTCGCGAGAGACTACTTGAACGGGCTCAAGATGCTGGCCGCCAAGCCCCATGCCGGTGCCTTCATCTTCCTGGGCGGCGCCGCCAATTTCGTCATCCGCCGTCTCATGTGGGACGACTTAGTCGATCGCATCGGGCAAGGGCCGTGCAAGGAGACCTCTCGCATGCAGAAGGGCCGGCGAGCCTACCCGGGCGGGGGTGTGACGCTCTACTACGACTACGCCGATGAACCCGAGCGCAACTTCATCCTAGGGAGGACGTATTGCCCGGCGCGGGGCGATCATAACGCCAGCACGCGTTCCTACTTCCCCCCTCACAACGTCTGGTTCAGCGAAGACCGCGATTGGTACGGCGAGTGGACGGAGTTCGACGAGGAGAAATGCCTTTCTATCGTAGTGGCGATCAAGAACGGAACGGCGCAGCCCAAGACGGATGGCGAGTGGATCAGGTACTTCAAGCACGACCGTATTCGCGTGGTACAGAACAAGAAGCTCTACCACCTCCATCTCAACAAGCTATCCCTTCGCAGCGCTCTCGTATGGGCCGAATACCTGCGGGAGATCCACGGCCTTGAGACGGGGTCCTACCGCAAGCTAGGATCGCTGCTCGATACGCTGGAGCCGCGCTTCTTGCTCAAGGAGTAGACGAATCGCCGGAGCGCTGTCAGAGTGGGGGGCTTTGTGGGACACCCGAGGCTAGTAAGGGACTCTTCCAGCCCTCCTTGCACTTCGCAGGCAGCATTTCTTTTCTTTTTTCCTTGTACTACTACTTTTGGACTCGCGCAGATCAACCACGCGCTCGCGTGTTTCTTATGTACCTAGACACGCGCCGCCGTATACCTAGCCGAGTCACTTACGAATAATCTATTCATCTTCCTACCGTCAACCTGATTTGTCCCGCGCTCGCCCAGAGAGGCTCGCGCTTGACGAGAGAGGTTGGTGCAGCGGATACCGCGAACCGCCGAACCGGCGTTCAACTCTTGCCAAGGGGCGACCACTCTGCGTCCACGAGCTAGCGCCGCGGGTGATCCCACGCGGGCGTACACAGTTCCCACACATCCTCTCGTAATGGGTTGGCCTCTTTGCCGCCTTGCCTGAACTCTGCCTTCAATGGCCTTACTCAAGGACGGAAATGGGGCAAGGCCTTTGAGCAATGCTGCTCATCGATCTTCCGGCTAGAGGAGCAAGCAGGGTACCCTTTATCATCTGTCCATCTCGCAAAGGGAAAGCGCGCACCTCCCGCCCTAGGCAAGTGGATGAAGGGGGCTCGCAGTTGGACCGACCCTCAGGAAGCCATCGATCCATCCTCTTACCCAACATTCTTCTCCGCATACTGGCGCAACATCAACCCTAGCGACCGAAGCTGGGATTCAGAGACGAGCACATTTCAACCCGGACCCCTTCCGGCATCTATCGAGTCGCTGCGCAACAGGACGGGGCCTGACGGGCTTGTACTGGTGCTCCTTCTCCTGCTGTGGTGGAGACGGTCGACGCAGCCGCAGGTGGACTTGCTGAAGTGGGATGCTGCGGTGAATGATGTTGCTGCTGTCTTCGGTCATCTACTGGGTGACGCAAAGAGCACAAGGTACGTCTTTGAACGGTCGCTCCACAACCATCGACTCACGTTGCCTTAGAAAGAAACGAAAGGCATCTGGACAGCCCGAGGAGCCTGCTGCCGTCAGCTCTCCCTCTACATCTCAGCCTGTCGCAAAGTGTCGACGCTCAGAGAGACCACCTAGTAAAGCAAGGCAGAGCTCTCGTGTTCGTACTGCGACAACCAAAGCTACCACCTCTACAGACCCTATCGTACGAGGACTTCATCCTTCTCAACGCAAGAAGCCCGCTCTCTAGAGCTTCCCTCTCATCTACAGCCCTTACGTTCTTTATGACCTCTGATGCCTTTCCTGCTATGTTACTGACGACTCTTCACTCCACTGTTTTTGTGACTGGCACCGAGCTAGACATACGGTGCATCTGGTTGGCAATACACATCCAGTTCTAACACTCTTTTGACCGTCGCCATAGATCTAATTCTAGTAGCTATCTTACTGTACAGTCCGTATTTACAGAATCCCAATTGGCCATTTTGCAACTAATTGCTGTGCTATGTTTGTGTGAATAAACCTGGTATTGAAGTAACTAGTTCTGACGCTGAGATTACTGAGTGTCGAAGTTGAAATCTAATTATAACTACTGCAATATTTACTCAAGAATCTATTTGTTTGTCCTGGTATAGGACTTGGGTGGCATCTAGATATACCGCTAATTTCATTGAAGAGTAAATCTAGTTGATCTGCTGATTTTACTGATGGGAAACATCTAGTCGTACAGCTAATCTTACTGTGGGAAGCATCTAGTGGCACCCACAATTTTATTGGGGAAAGCCACTGATGACGGGATCTAGTATCAGGCCCTGCATCCAGGTTCTGAGCCAAAGCTGGTGAGGGACTACAACAAATTCCAGCCCAAAGTTTGTGGAAAGGCCCTCACAAATTACTGAGAAACAACGCAATGTGGCCGTCACTGTTTTGTGTCCCACATCCAGTTTTTTCTACCTTTTCAGCAGCGCGCGGCCAGGCTGACTCCCGCACCCAGACGCTCCTCGATGATGCCCTTCCCGAAGTGAGCGATGATGGCGGACACCATCCCGCCGTAGAATAGGAACGAAGCGGCGTGATCGCGGCGGCAGAGGTCCTGTATCATCAACTTGTACGCCTCGTATAGTTCCTTGCCGCCGTCTCCGTACCGAAGGTAGTCGGGCTCGTAGAACGTCGGACGCAGTCCCACCAGCTCCTTGACATGCGTCGGCATCGGGGCATCCGTGCGGTAGCCCACATAGAAGCGGATGCCCGCCACGAGGCACATCGTCAGCAGCTCCTCCGCGGACGCGAAGGCTTGTGTCTCCAGCCATATCAGAATGCGCAGACGGTCGCGAGGATCTTCGACGAAGAGGTAGCCGTGCTCAATGAAGTTTTGTACCCACTTTATCTTGAAGAACTCGTGGTCGGCCCGGGGGTACTTGTATGGAGAAAGGGATTTCAGTAGGAGGGTGAAGCTCGCTCTCAGCAGACGGTAGCGCTGGTCCCAGTTGGGCGAGCCCGGCACGGCTACGTTGCTCCTCGAGACTCGCGTCGGATCTGGCACAGACAAATTGCTGCCTTCGGGCTGCCGCATGCCTCGGCGAGGGGAAGCGCTACGCCGCCCGCTCGAGAGCGTGTTGACAGAAGGCCCGCGCGAAGTTTCCGGACGCCAGCTGGAGTGTGTGGTCGGGGGAGGCGTTGCGACGCGCTGAGCAGATGTAGCGTAGCCGCCTATGCGTAGCGCGAGAGGCAGAGGACGGGGCGCTTCCTCTTCCTCGGCCTCCTGCAACATCTCCTCATCCGCGAAGCCACCTAGGCGCTCCAGCAAATCCATGCCCGCAAACTCGTGTACGGGGGGCGGCGAAGCCGAGACGTCCAGACACCGCTCCTCCAAGTAGTACAGGCGTTCCAGCAAGGTCAGCGCATTATTCCTCCCCAAGGGTATGACGTCGGTCTGCGCCTCCGCGTCTGGCTCGAAGAAGCCTCCGCCCCAAGGAGTGAACTTCATCTTATACATCTCCCAGCGCTCGTCCACCGTCAGATCGGCTCTTTCGCCAATGCGCGTTGCGGTGGTGGATTGAGTGGCCACGAAGCCGAGCTCGTACGTCTCCTCGATGGTTCCAGCCGCGGCTCCGCGTATGGACCACGCCTCGATGATCACGTGTTCAACGCCATCCGCCGACTTCTTCTCGTAGCTCTCGTAGCGTTGCAGGCTGCGCGCTATGGCGACGGGGTCCTCCATAGGCACGCCCTTCCACCCCTCGTGGAATTGGGCTAGGTACTTCTTTGACGGGTCGTACTGCAGAATGGGGGAGTTCCTAGTGCGCTTGGAGCGGTCTTGCAGCAGGTGATCGTAGCGCTTCGCATCATCATTGTTCTTGACGACGTCGGGGAGAGTGCTTGGCTGGGGCAGGATATTCAGGAGACGCCGGTGCGAGTAATAACTGTCGAGGAAGGAAGGGTGAAGGCGTGCGAAGCGAGGGACAGCGTTGACTGCCTCTGACCAGACGATGGCGAAGGGGATGTTGTTTTTGAGCATGAAGGGGATGTTCACGTACGCCCAGTTGGAGAGGGGGTTGATGATGCCGCCCCTGGTAGGCCTTTCCTGCAGGCTGAGACTCTCGATGAAGACACGTTCCTCGCCGCTGACTGCTAGCGGCCACCACTTCTGAGATGAGGTGAGGTAGTTGAGTAGCCCCAGGTTCCCTCGCGCCTTCACCTTCAGGTCGAAGAGGAGGTCCTCCACGTCATCACCAGTTCACGTCATCGAGGGCCTCGTGAGAACGGACTAGGTCGAAAATCTCGTTCTCGGAGGTCTCGTGGAAGAGCTCAACGCCTTGGTCGTCGAGACAGACCGCGGGGAACTCGGCGAGGATCTTCTTTCCGCACTCGGCGGTACGTCTCATCAGCAGGAGGTATCAATCCTTCCATTCCTTGCTGATGCGATAACACCCGTTCTCCGTCTGCTGCACCTCGGGATCGGGCTCGTTGTTGAGTACGAATTCCGCTTGGTCGGTTAGGTGGTCGTCTTCGCCAAGGTTGCCGAGCACCATGAACTCATCGGCGGGCGTCGATCGGGTGATCCAGTCGAGGTAGGCTGACAGGCGGCGCTGGTCGGGATGGATGTATCGTCTCTTGAGCAGGCCGTCCCAAAAGCTCATGGGAGTGAGCCCCCCGAACGTCATAACTCGTTCTCCTTGGATCACATAGCAAGTTGGGAAGTCCAGCTTGTCGGGCTGACATGGGCGCAGCGCGAGGCGAGGGAGGTAAGACATGGCTTTTTCACCTAGAGCGAGAGTACGCGATAACGGGAGTCACTCGTTGCTCTTTCTCGATCAGCCCCTGCCAATATGAGACTAGCGAGCTCGACCGAGATGGTGGTTGTGAAGAGGAAGGAGGGCTGGTCGGCGTGGACAGGGAAAAATACGGATCAGTACACGGGTTCGCTTACCTACATCGTGGCCTCGGCTAAGATTCGAGGTCGTCATTGATACACTTGTTTGTACATGATAGTCCGCGGACTTATCCGCAATCTATAGCTTGTGTTACGAGACCTGCTTGTCAGGTTTCGTTTTAGTATGGTGAAAGTGTCCACTTGATGGTATCAGAGCTCTTACCCCATTGGGATGTTGCCGCTTTTTCACCTGCTTAATGTTCGATTTGCACTTCGGGAAAAATCGTGGACCTTCCTTCACCTGCGCACTATCGTCTGAGCGAAAACCGTGTGCTGTTTGCTATAAGTGCTTGCTACATATTGCCTTCTTCTTCACGTGGCGACTTGGTCTAAGCAACTGCACCAAAACTCGACACGCTCTTAAACGGTGTGTAAGTCATTGCGTAGATTTTTCCTTGTTTTCATATTGAGTATTCCTGCGTCGGATCCTTGGATCTTCAGGTCCTCGAAATTTCCTTAAGGTTTGTTCCTTTTTGCGGTCTGTATGCAACCATCTTTACCTTCGGATACCAGTCCGGTGAGTCATTTCGATTCATCGTCGCCGTCTCGTTTTGTACTTATCACCGAAGCCCGATCACAACAATCGGTCGGCGCTCGTGGGTGCATGTGCTGGCGTGGGTGCGCGCCAGTCAGTGTTATTCTACACTTGTCTTCATATCCTCACTACGTTGCGTCGAAGGGTCCTCGTGCCAGGATGGTCGTGCTCGTTAGTACAGTCTTGTCGCCCGACGAGGATGTCAAGATATGTTTTGCGGTTTTGTATCGTGATGCAGACACTCATACGTTGGACGAATCTCTGCGGTTTACCGCCTTGCTCACGCACTCAGGACGTTAGGGGAGCACATTATATTCACTAAGCCATGTCGACACCAGCGTTGTAGTCACCAACCCGGGGTTTCGCCCATCGTCAAACGTAGCTGCAATTCCGTTGAAATCAGCATCCATTTGCGATCCTTCTACATCTACCGTCGACACATCTTGTGCCTCATGCCGTGACCCCGATGTCTCAATCATTTTCGGCGACATCATCCTGTTCATTCGAGACAGCGACATTCGTGGGTCCTCGCCCCTGCGGTGAGTGCGCTCCAATTGGGCCGTTCAGCCGCAGCTGATTTCCATCGTTGTTGCTTCGAGCGCAGGGGCGCTGTTGTCGACATTACCAGTATCAGCGACGTGAGGATACCATGCACGATGTCGAGGTAAGGTTTCTGATCGTTCCGTCGCAATCGACGGCTGACGCGAGACCTCGAATGCATAGGATTGATCACGGCCGGCGTTCCTTCCTTCCCTCCACCATGTTCCCCACCATCGCTGCCGGACGATTTCGCGCTTGCCTCATCTTATTGTCATCGCCGTCGTACCACGCGTGCGCCGTACACGCGACGCTCAGGTTCGACGCGGCGGCAAGGGCGTAATGCGAGAGATTGTGGTTGTCGTTGACGACGGCGTACCTCCTTCGCCTCCTACGTTGCATTCACCACGTGCGAGGGAGCGGGAGCGCGACGACTGTCGATCTCAGCGCTTCATGAGCTGTCTTTGGACGCCATGCGGAATGTTGGCGCGAGCCTCGTCACTCGGCGACACGCACTGGTTAGTGCTGATTAATGATCTGCCTTGTTTCTCTTCACCATTGATTGCGACATCATGTTGGCCCCGTCTCGTCCCCTTTGCCGCAGCCTTCACGCGCCTCTAAGGCGTCTCCCCATGATGTTCACTCTTATACGGACTGAGATAGTCACGGACCGACCCGCAGCATCGCTCAACCCGCCTGCGGCGACGTACTCTTCGACGATGCAAACCATCGTGCGACGATGGGCAACGGATGGTAGGGAAGAGAGGAGGGAGGAAGCTGGACAGGATGTAGGAGAGCACGAGGGAGGCTGACCCGTCAACGGTTGCGACGGACATATGCTCGGTAAGCTTTCGTACAATCTTTGTTGATTCCTTGCGACTCATCTTCAACGACGTGAGCGTACTGACTATAGATCCCGCTTTGCGCCCCCGACATCGCCCTTCGCGTCGCTGAGGTCACCCGTCGCCCTCAACATCCCCCGACTAACCCGCGACGCAATGTATCGCCGTCTGGCGAGCGATATGGTCGCCGTGAGCAACAAGAGGGTCGACTTTTGCCATCCCAGCTCGCCTAACGTTCTCCCAGAAGCCGCGCTTCTGCGTAGCGCACGTGTCGGGGATGTTTTCGCTCTGCAAAGAGGTTCTCGCGATGTTTTGCACGCCCGCGAGTGGCTGGGTGTCCGGCATTGGCCATCTGGAAGGCGGCGGGATACTGCGACGTTGATGTGTACATGTGGCACCGTCATATGATGATTTATTATACACCCTATATACTGTCCGGTTATTGTGCGTACTTCACAGGTGGCGAGGCTCATTTTCTTCGTACGTTGTCCTGTAGGTGATCGCCTGATTGTTATTTTGATAGGTCCTCCACAATCTGCTTGAGTATTGCGCGAGTGGATGACAACTGTGCTCGTGCTGCTTCAAGTTCCTTTGCAAGACTGTGGATCTGCGTAGGTAGGTAAGGGCGTATGATTGCACAAGGCTGATTCTCACTGAGTCTTTGAGCCTTTTGCTCTCGTTCGCAGTGTCCTCCTGCGCCGCCCTCAATCGGGCCCGGAGTTCTTCGAGCTCGCGTTTTAATGCTTCGATCTCTCGGTCGCGTGTTGTGGCGATACACTTTTTGTCCCTCGTCGATTGCTCTTCTTTGTCAACGTTGAGAAGGCTGTATCTCGACGTGCCGTGGAACGGCGGTGGCGCTAATAGGGGTAAGCGTATGTGTGATTCCTTCATTGGTACTCACTGTACGTTGTCATTCGAGCAGTCTTCTTCTGTCGTGGTGTCATCTTTCCAGTGTGGAAACTCGAGGGTGATCTGGTATGTGCAAGTGTGCTCGCGTCCTCCCGGTCAACATTTGTGGCGTTGCTTGTAGTCGCTTGCCAGTGTGGATAAACACTTGACGTGTCATGTGACTTCGGTGCCGTCCTCTTGATGGCACATGATCCTCGACGAGTTCACGGTGAGAATGTTGTACCAGCGGCCCAAGAGTTATACAGCGTGCGATAGGTAAGGGTAGCGTACAGGTGACAATAGCGCTAGCAATGTTGATAGATGTCCTCAAGGTCGGTCCCGCCGCTTGAATCGCCGGTCCTCTGCTCTGTGCCTCTGCTCCTCAGCTCGCGTCACCGTTCCTTTCGACGCCGCGAAGCCTCGCGGTGTTCGATGCCTCGAATCTCATCGACGTGTGTTGTCACAAGGTCGTCCGTAAACTCCCTGACGTTGATGACGGGGCCAGGATCTTTCCAGCTGTCTCCGTCGAGGATGTACTCGGGTCCTGGCAACGATGGCTTGTCGTCGCCTGCGTACGCCATTCTGCATGCGTACAGTATGCGCAATGCGACCGTATAGGCCAGCCGGTCGAACGCTGTGCCTTTGTCTGCCCAATCATCTTCCAACAGTCGAGTGGTCATGTTGTATTCCGCTTCTCGCTCCGCGTTTTCGATCCGTTTCCTTTGTGTATCCTCCCAGTGCTGCTTGGCGCGTTCCACGCTCTCTTTCGGTCTCTTCATCGGCTTAGTCCGCTCTCGCGTGATCTTGTGAAGCTCCTCCGGTTTTGTCATGTAGTCGCCTGGTCTGGTGAGCATTAGGGCCAAAGCAATCATCGGCTTCCGCCGGAAGACTGGTCATAGTGAGTATCCCGCGCCGCTCTTGTTGGATGTCATGACTCACGTCTTCCAGACGCCGCTCTTGCCGGCAGGGCTGCAGCAAGTGATATGAGCATGAGCTGCACGCTGCAGTTGTGGTTGTGGTTTGTGACTCCAGGCTTGAGTCGCTGAACCCGTCGACCAATCTCGACGTGGTGAAGGTCTTCGTACGTGAAGAAGTGCTTCCCGGCTGCTGCAGTTGGTACCGGTGTGTACGCAGCGTGTACTGTGGCTGCTGGCTGATAGCTATTCAGATGTCTTAGACGCAAATCAGCAGTGTGATGTACGCGACTTACTACTTCATGCCTGGTCGAAGTTCTAATACGCAACCGTCAACTTCCCAATCGCGAGTGGCGGGGATGTCCTTTTCGGCGGCGGATGATGTTGGTTTGTGCGCGAGCGAGCTGGTACTTGCCGCTGTGACCAAATCAGCTACGCGACGAATGAGCTGTTCTTGAAGGTTAATTCTCCGTTGGCGCGTCGTCATCGCATCCGCGTGCGGCATGT
>JAMQCK010001222.1:0-10649 GCA_024196135.1 Pleurotus ostreatus/Saccharomyces cerevisiae fusant | reverse complement strand
GCAGTCTTCGTCCTCGCCACGCTCCAGCAGCTGGAGCCTGTCGATGGCGAAGTAGCCGTCATTGTGCTCTGTCACACGCGTGAACTTGCGTTCCAAATCCGCAACGAGTACACTCGTTTCGCGAAGTACATGCCGCAGATTCGCGTGTCTACCTTCTACGGTGGTACACCGGTGTCCAAGGACGCCGAGATTCTCCGCGACAAGAACGCCTGCCCCCACATCATCGTCGCCACCCCCGGCCGCCTGAACGCCCTCGTACGCGACAAGGTCCTGGACGCCAAACACGTCAAGCATTTCGTTCTCGACGAATGTGACAAGATGCTTGAGCAGCTCGGTTAGTCCTTGTTCGGCCTGCGCACCACCCACCATCATATCCTACCGCATTCTGCGTCGTCTGGCCGCGCGTCCGGGTCACCCTACACGTCATATCGGTGTGCAAAGCATATGGGTCTTCGGGCTTGTTGGGATGCTGTCGCGTCTTCGGGGGGAAGAGGATACCGAAAGATGGAGGAATGGGGAGAAGAACGACCAACGCTACCCACGACTCGATCAAGCCGTGCAAGCTCCGTCCGACTGTAAACCGATCCGGAAGCGCGCTGACCTGGACACGCCACCCTTTTACCTTTCAAATCCTCCGCTGCACATCCATCTAATCACGCCACTGCCCATTAGACATGCGACGCGACGTACAGGAGATCTTCCGCGCGACACCCCACCACAAGCAAGTCATGATGTTCAGCGCCACACTCGCCAAGGAGATCCGCGCGACGTGCAAGAAGTTCATGGCCAACGTGCGCGATCTTGCTTTCCTTCTATCGCTCTGGCTGACGTCCTGCTCTAGCCTCTGGAAATTTTCGTGGATGACGAGACAAAGCTCACCCTCCACGGTTTACAACAGCACTACGTCAAGTTGGAGGAGGCGCAAAAGAACAGGAAGTTGAATGACCTGCTTGATACCCTCGAATTCAACCAGGTTTGCGGTCTTGTGTTCATTGCAGACTAGTCAATGCTGAGGCGCTTGCAGGTTGTCATCTTCGTCAAGTCCGTCGCACGAGCGATCGAATTGGACAAGCTTCTAGTCTCGTGCAACTTCCCGAGTATCAGCATCCACTCCGGCCTGCAGCAGGAAGAGCGGTATGTCGATCTTAAGTTCTCATCTATTTCTCACTCACAAGTCCACCAGCATCAACCGCTACCAGGCCTTCAAAAACTTCGAGAAGCGTATATTGGTAGCGACGGATATCTTCGGTCGTGGTATCGATGTCGAGCGCGTAAACATTGTCATCAACTACGATGCGCCGCCGGATGCGGACAGCTACCTGCACCGTGTCGGGTGCGTTCTCTCCGTCTCCTTCACCCCTTCCGCATGTTTACCCTCCTCCCAGTCGTGCCGGTCGCTTCGGCACGAAGGGTCTTGCGATCACCTTCGTGTCGTCGGACGCCGACCAGCAGGTCATGGCCGCCATCCAGTCCCGGTTCGAGGTTGCCGTGCCCGAGCTTCCGGACTTCATCGAGCCCAGCAGCTACAGTAAGTCTTAGTCTATCCGTCACCAGCGAGGACGACGGCTGATGCGCCTCAACAGTGACGGCGTAGAGGCAATCCCGACGTTGGGATTCTTTGTGAAGAATGTGTTGTGTTTTCTTGTGCTTTCCGTGTAACCATATTCTAAATCGTCCGAATCGAGACCCTACTGTGATTTGTTGATGTTCGTTATGCAGTGTGTCTGTTGGTCCTCGTCATGCGGTATTGGAAGCATGGTCCCGGTTGTCCTTCAGTGAGGTGAGGTAGCTTGTTTGCTTCCGCCAACGTCAGATTGCGTCGCGACGTGTCGCGTTGACGTGGAACGTGTTTTTCCTGCTTGGTTTTATACATCGAAGATGGATGTCAGTAACTAGCGGATTGACGTTGCTCTTGCGACCACAACTGCACTTGCAGCAGAACGTAGCAGCGTTCTGGGGCTCATCCGCTCGGGCAAAGTACAACCAACTTGGTCTCCGAAACTCGCCGAAAGTGAGTGCTCACACTTTCACCGATTGTCCGACGCCTCATGCTGACTTTGCTCTTAGGCATCGCCCTCAAATGGCGGACGATCCATTGCCCTTTTTCTCGCCAGGGAAGGTCATCACTCTTGAGACCGACTCCGGTCAGCGCTATACTTTCACCGTTGAGCGGCTCTTCACGCCGCTCACGAAGAGTGTTGTCGTTCTCGCGCGTTGCGCAGAACTTTCGCCAGACCCCGTAGTGCTGAAGATCTATGATCCCCGCTTTTTCGACGAGCGTAACGGTGTGCCACCGAACAAGCACTGGGAGGGTCTTCCCTCCAACCCATGGTCGCTTGCCGCCGAGCGCGCCGCGCCGGACACCATACCCTATGATCAATACGAGATTTTCTCGCCTGGAGACCCGCCCGCGGCGGACGACGCTGAAGGTCAACTCGCCTACGCCGCGCTCCACGAGGCGCACTACCGCAAGCTCATGACCGACTCCTTCGCCGTCGAGCGCGCCGCATACGAACACCTCTCACACCTCCAGGGCACCACCCTCCCACGCCTCCTCGCCTCCGGACTTACCATCCCTCCCGACGAGCGCGCCTTCATCCCGCCCGCCATCGCCATCGAGTACATCGCCGGTCCCCGCCTGCGCGACGCCCCCCTCGACGCGCTCACGCCCTCGGTCTGCACCGCCCTCGTCCGCGCCGTCGACAGCTTCGCCGCCCACGGGGTCATCCACGACGACATCAGCGACAAGAACATCCTCGTCGCGCCCGGGCGTGCCGTCGTCGTCGACTTCGGGAACGCGGGCGTGCGCGGGGTGGGATATGATTGGACCGACGAGGAGTGGAAGGATTCTGTCTCTTGCTGCGACGATGATGGAGCAATACGGTATTGGCTGAAGCGCAAGGGGGTGACTGGTATGGATGATCTACTCAAGCATCCAAGGGAGGGGTCGAGGGGCATTCCAGCAATAGAATCATAGAACCGTGATCTTGACTTCAACCGTGACTGCGTGACGCGTCACACATACCATGCTGCCACCGACGGGTTGGTTCTATGGCTTCAGATACCTCTACAGGCGTAACCCGACACTGTTGCTTCATTCATCCAACCACTACAAGCCCCGCCGTCCCTTCCGTACCACTCTCAAAAACCTTGTCAACACCGTCACTAACCCTCCGGGCCAAAAGAAAGTCCAAAATACAGTCAATGACTTCGTGCGTACCATCACCATCATCGCAGCAGCGAGTACCCCGCCTTTGCATTCCCAGGGAGTTGCCTGGATGAGGGGGAAAGCTGGTCTGCGCCAAGATCCTCAACAGACAAGGCGACGTGAGAAACAACGGGTTCAAATATTAATTCCGTAAGGGCCTGTTCGGGAAAAAGAAATACGTCGAAGTTAGCCGACTTACTTGCCTTACAAGGCAGGTTGACGAAGATCGGCGAACTTTCGACCGGTCGAGACCTGACTTACTTGCCTTCAAAGGCAGGTAAGTCGCATAAGTTCGCTGACTATGACGTGTTTCTTTTTCCCGAACAGGCCCTAAAGGACACAAGTTGTCCTTTTTGTTGGGCGAGTCTCTTTCTTCCATGTCCACGTCGACCATCTCTGAAGCCGAAGACGCGTTACAGTGAAGTACATGTACAAATGGATGTTCAATGAGTATGCGGACTTCAACCATTGACCATCGTCCCGCCGTTCGGATGCAGAGTCGAGCCACTGATGAAGCTGCTGTCCTGGCTAGCCAGGAAGACGCAGCATGTCGCAATCTCGGTGGGCTGAAAACTCGGGTGAATCCTCTGTGGCAACACATTCCATTACTTTGCTCACCTGCCCAGGCCTCCCCATCGGCGTCGCATTGAACTGCTCGAGGTTCTCCTTGCCCATCGTCGACACGACAAGCGGTGTCCACACCGGGCCTGGCGCGATAGCGTTCACGCGGATGCCGTCGCCGACGACCTGGTTGGAGAGAGCGCGCGTGAAGGCAACGATGGCGCCCTTGGTGGAGGTGTAGTCGAGGAGATCGGCGCGGCCGATGTAGTGGTTTACCGAGGTCATGTTGATGATGGTCGCGCCTTTGGTCTTGCGGAGGTGTGGGAGGGCGTACTTTGCCATGTAGTAGTACGCGTAGATGTTGGTCTTGAAGGTGAGGTCCCATTGTTCTCTGTGGTAGAGTCAGTCGTTGCATACATACCCTACGACGCCGCGATACGCACTCGCTCAACTGATCAATCGAGTCCTGCACCATCTGGTACGCCGCATTATTCACCAAAATCTCAATCCCACCCAGCTCCTTCACCGTCTCCTCCACCGCCTTCCTACACTCCTCCGCCTTCGTCAAATCCGCCTGAATACACACGCACTTCCGCCCCTTCTCCTCCACCTGCTTCCGCGTATCCTGTGCGTCGCGCTCTTCCTCCGCGAGGTACACGATCGACACGTCCGCGCCCTCCATCGCGAACAGCAGCGCGGTCGCGCGCCCGATGCCGCTGTCACCGCCTGTAATCAAAGCGCGCTTGCCTTCGAGCTTGCCCGCGGCGCGGTAGGTCTGGTACCCGCCGTCCTCGGTGGGCAGCTGGGTGGAGGCGGGCGCGGGGTCCATCTTGTACTGATGGCCGGGCGGCTTCTGCTCCTGAGAGGGGTCGGGGAGGTGGCCTTTCTGGTATTGGGAGGACATTGTGGGTGTGATATGAGATGGATGATTAGTGGGGGGGAGGATGGGGGAGGGCTTTTGTACTCGAGTGGGGACGGAGCGGTGTCATCGCTGACGATAGCCGAGGTGACGTTGTGGCGCGCACTCTGACGACGACCTGTCCAAGTGAGTACTCGGAAGGATCGAGATCGGACTCAGCGCCAAAGTAACAGTTGGTTTCCGCTCGTGCTCTGAGCGACAGCGATGTCGACGAACCCCGAGGCCAGCATACTCAAGAATCTCATGCGAGCACCTCTGCGAGATCGTTGAGGGCAGATAGCGCTTCTGTTTGCTTGAACTGAGCCAGCAACGGCAGACACACTAAATGAGACGCAGAGGTTCTATAGATCGTCGCGCTCGACGAGATGTTAGGACGAGTCGGACATTGTGGACGGCGAACAAGCAGCAGCGCGATCGGGCACCCTTGGCGACGCCACATATTGAAGCGATCACGAGACATACCTCCGCATCACCAACTAAACCAAACAAGAATAACCATCTTGTCCCGGGCTTCCATGTGCGTCGATGGGTCCCAAAGTTCTTTGCGCTGGTCCCCCGATGCCGTGAATATCACACATACTACCTCTTGCCTGAGCACGTGTGTCAAGCCATCTCTGCTGAGTCTGCGAGCATGCCAACGTACGTCTTTTCGCTCATGTTCACTGCACGCCCGATGCAAGAATGCAGAATGAACGAGAGCGACGGTATGTAACAGGTCAATCCGGCGAACTATGACCTACGATACTGACAGGGACCTTTGAGGACGTGGCGCGCGACTATAAACGCGCATATACCCGCTCGCGGCGCCCTCCAAAGCCTGAATCTTTCCAACTAGAGGACAGGGAAGGAACCATTTGAAAGCCTAACATGCTCCTCGCTTTGGGAAGTATAGAGCGCACAAGCTAAGGTCAGACTGCAGACAACGAGACACTCACCGCACGTGTCTGATACGCGATGACAATCCGATCAGCCATCGCAGTGCATCCCGCGACAGTCGACCACCATCGAGACGTCGTCCTCGTTTCCACGTACGCCGATGCTCATATACGCCTCTCCCACGGCCCTCGAGGCCACCACGCCGTTTACGCGGTACTCGCGCACGTCAAGTGACGCGCACTAGCCATTCCCGGCGGGCTACGCTCAACAAGCGCCATAACCTTCCCTCGTACTATGTCGGGCCCGAATGGGATCATATACAATGCGTCGAACAAGCAGCGCGTACGACTACCGCTGGAGGAGGTCAGGGCGCGTGCGGTCGTGTTGGATGGTGTGTAGAGGTCGTCACGATCGTGGAGTGTCCTGCTGAACGACTTGCAGTCTCGGCACGAGTCACGGTCAAGCAGATCTACAGCAATCCGTCGGAGCACCCGACTGCAAGAGCGAAGTACTGCTTCCCCGTACCTGCAGGCGCGGCTGTATGCGCGTTCGAGATGATAAGGACGTCCGATGGACGGAAGATCCAGGCGGTGGCGCGCGAAAGGGAGCAGGCTCGCGTAGATTTCGAGCGCGCAGTATCAGCAGGCGAAGACGCTGGTCTGCTGGAGTATGTGACGGACGATAGTAAGTTCGATACCGCCATGCATGTAACACCGTTACTGACAGAATCGTAGTCTTCACCATTTCCGTAGGCTCTATACCTGCACGCGATCAGGTCGCCGTGCAGATAGTCGTACGTGGCACCCCGGTCATCATCTGCATAATACTCACCCCTACCCAGTACGTGACCAGCCTCCTCAGCGAAGAGTCCGCCTCCGACGTCCGCCTCCACCTCCCCATGCGCATCGCCGAGCGCTACGGCAAGCTCCCCGCCGGCCTATCCGACGCCACCCACCCCTCCACCGACGTCCGCGTCCGCATTAGCGTCGACGTCCTCGCCCGCGGCAAGCTCATCTCCGTCCGCTCCCCCAGCCACCCCGCCGACCTCCGCCTCCGGCCCTACGAGACCGACCGCGGGCGCGCCTCGCGCCGGCGCATCACCGCAAAATATCGCTCCGCCGACTTCCTCGACCGCGACTTCGTGCTCGTGGTGCGCGCGGAGGGCCTCGGGGAGTCGCGCTGCTTCGCAGAGCTGGGGAGGCATCCGACGGACAGACACCTGCGGACTCTGGCGCTGCAGCTGGTGCTGGTGCCAAGGGTGCCGCTGATGCCGGGGCCGGGGTCAAGGCGGGAGTTTATCTTTCTGGTAGATCGGAGTGGGAGCATGGGCGAGGATGGGAATAAGCCGATCGAGACGGCGAAGAAGACGCTGGAGGTGTTGCTGTTGATGCTGCCGGCGCAGGGGACGTACTTCAACATCTTCAGCTTTGGGGGGCATTCAGATTCGCTGTGGTTGAGGAGTCGGCCCTATGATGAGGGAACACTGGATGAGGCTGTGGGTGCTATCTTGTCAGTTTGCCAGAAGAAAGATACTGACGGTTATGATACAGATGGAGCACGTTCGATCCATGCGTGCGAATTACGGCGGCACGCAAATACGAGAGGCACTGGAAAACGTCTTCGCCTCCCGCCAAGAATCACACCCAACATCCGTCTTCGTCCTAACCGACGGTTCCGTGAGTCCTTCATCTCCCTCCCCTACCCCCCTTCCCCCTTCCTCTTACTCACCACCCCCAGGCCTACGACAAAGACGCCTCCATCGAGGTCGTCCGCGCCGCCGTCTCCTCCGCGCCCTCCTATGCCCGCCTCAACGTCTACTGCCTCGGCATCAGCAAGAGCGTCTCCACCGATATGTGCGAGGGCATCGCAAGAGCGGGCGACGGCATCTTTTTGTACGCGCAGCACGTCGAGGGTATTATGGCGAAGTGCGCAAGGCTGTTCCGCGCGGGAAGGGCACCGAGGGTTGAGGAGGTGTCGATTGATTGGGGCGTGCCGGCGGAGTACCTGGCGCCGAATGGGGTGGACTTTGATAGACCGACGACGGCGAGAGGGATGGCATCGATGGATCAGACAGTGACAAAGACCATACACCACCCCTGGCCAACGGTCCAGCAATCGCCGAGCGTCATTCGGACGGTACACGCAGGAAACAGGATGCACGTCTTTGCCATCATCGCCCTTCGCAGATCGTTCGCGCCCCGAGAGGTCGTGCTCCGAATGACCCTCCACCAAGGCTCGAACGGCTCGCGCGAGACGGTGAACATCGCCGTGCCGGTGAAGGAGGTGCAGATCAAGGAGTACGCCGGGCTGCCGGTGGTGCACACGCTCGGGGCGTGGCGGCTGATTCAGGATCTGCAGGAGGGGAAGGTGGTAACGATGGGTCCGAGTGCGGTGGGAATGGGTCCGAATATGGACTGGGGAGACGCGAAGCAGGATATCATCCGGCTGGGCGAGACGTATCAGCTGGCGTCGAGGCATACATCGTTTGTGGCGGTGAGGGCGAATGACGGGCTGGCTGGGGAAGAGTATGAGGAAGAGTCAGTTACGGAGACTGGGTCGTCGGTGTCGGGGGTCACGTCGCCTGGGTACGAGCCGAGCTCGCCTCCCCTTGGCCAGTCCCCCGAGTCTGACCCGGACGCGGCATCCACTCGGTCGGGACTGCGCTCATTACTTGGATCGATCTTCCCTTGGCTTCGCAGGCGCCACCACTCGGATACGACAGAACCCGCCTGGGACGTCGACCCGACACTCGTAGCGCCTGGAGCTTACCCTCCATCCGCCGATGGAGCGGCTGAGGATGCTCCCATAGACGACGCAGCATCTCAAACCTCGGGCACTCAAACCTTCACCACCCTCAGCAGCCTCGAGAGCTACTACAGCTGGAGCAGCTGGTCCGAGCACACCAGCACCCCACGGCGCTCGCGAAGGCGACCCGCACTCTCTTCCGACGACCGCACCCTCGCCCGCGCGCCCTCCCCCCAGCTCCGCTTCCGCCCCACACCCCCCGCGCCCCCACCCCGCCCACGGACCCCACCGCCCGTCGACAACCTCATCCTCCAGCTCGTCCTGCAGCAGGCCTTCGACGGGTCCTTCACGCCCGACCGCACTTTCCGCGACATCGTCGGCGGCGCGGCGGTGGACGCGGTGGAAGGCAGAGGGATAGACCGCACAGTGTGGGCGACGGCGCTGGCGGTGGCGTGGCTGGAGGCGCAGATGGAGGATCAGGGGGAGCTGAGGGATGATTTTTTGGCGAAGCCGATGGAGGTGCTGATGCGGAGGGAGAGGAATTGGCGGAAGGTGTTGGAGAAGGCGCGGGCGGTGATCGCAAGGAGGGAGGTGATTGTACTTTAGGCAACATCATCAGGACGGTGGCAGCATATTTATTTTGTTTTGAAGCTCTGTTCGGGGAGTACGATGGACATCTGGAGTTATACATGTTTACAGTGTTTTGATAGACGAGACGAGCAGCTACGCTCATGCGCTCATGTTGCAACATCCTCACGTCTGCGGCTCACCGTGTAGCTGCCCGAAATCTGTAGCAACTCGTCCATACCGGTGACGCCCTTCTCTTTCAGAAATATCCGCATCCTCCTCCCATCACTCCCATACCGCACATTGTGGCTCCAGCTCTCATCGTCTTGATCGAGCCGCCGCAACGCGGCGCAGCCAAAGTCGATGAAGACCACCCGTTTGGAACCGATGAGCACGTTGTTGACGTTGACGTCGTTGTGCGAGACGCCAAGCTTGGCGAAGCTGTCCGCGGTGTGCACGAGCTTAGTGCAAACGTTGGGAGTGAAGGCTTCCAAAGGTGTGTCGTCGAATGTAGTCCCCTCCACGTACTCCAGCACGAGCGCGGGAGGATGGAAGGTGCGCTCGTCTGGTGGGACGACTTTTCCAATCGCTAGGAGGCGCGGAAGGGTGTCACGTTGCAAACCTTGCACTCGAGCGTACGCACCGCGCTCGGACGCGAAACATTCTGTTGAGAGGCGTCTGAAATGCGCCTCAAAAAGCGCCGCGCGTTCTGCTTGCCCCTTGACGTCGTCCTCCGCTGGCTCGTCCTCCCACACCTCATTCTCATCGTAGGCATGAATGTCCAGCGCTGCACGCTCAGCTTTGAGCGACCACGGACGCGCACGCCGGTACTTCATCGGAAGGCGTTCGTCGAGAAAGCGCGGGTCGAAAATCTTGACTACCACTGGCGCGGATGAAAGCTCGGCGCAGCGTGCAAGAACTGCGACGCTCTTCGTAAAAGGCGTGAACGGGCGGTCGATGGTGAAGACAAGCCGCTGCCCGTTGTCGGTGGCGAGGGTAACTTGCTCCCCCGCGGCAAACATGCGCATTGCAGAATCATCCATGCGCGTCTTGTCAGAAAGCAGGAGGCGTCGGCGAAGGGAGTAGTCGTATAGGTGAGGAAGGACCAAGCGCAGAATAGGGGATCGTCACAGTTGGTCCGGAAGATGCCGAACACCAGCAGCGTCCCTGTACTCGTTTCGTCTCTTTCTATGCGCGCCTGTTTTTTTTTTGGGGGGGACAGAAATCAAAAACAGTTTACTTAACAAAAAGGACAAATTGCCAATAGTCCGCACAAATGCGAAAAGGTGTTTGAGGGGGTGAGAAGTCGCATCGTCGTAGATAGTTGTAAATGTGACCATATGTGGTCCTTGAGGACCAGGAAAGAACGCCAAGTAGATGTTAGTAACTGTGTATAGTTGTATCAATATTGCATCTCTTTGATCTGTACATGCAATGCTCCCTTTCTTGCGCTTGCTCTCCCCCATGCATACGCCGCTTCATGTATTGATATGTTGTCCGTGTATGACCCATATAGCCATATAAAATCGAATCAACTCAACTATACACTTGATGCAAGCTGCGTGAGCAACGCTCCTCCCCCCAGGAGCGCGCTTGTTCGACAGCGATATCATCTCAATCGTCCCTCGGGCAATTCCATTCCGACTGGACGCTCTTGCAAGGGACCTGATCTACGAGAACACCCCGTGCTCTCAACTCCTCCGGCCACGCGCCCCGCGTCGCGCACCCGCAATGATCAAAATGCAGACCGCAGTTCGGACTGGACAGCACCAG
>JAMQCK010001221.1:0-10651 GCA_024196135.1 Pleurotus ostreatus/Saccharomyces cerevisiae fusant | reverse complement strand
TACTACTGGGGTTTAGAGAAAGGAGAGCTCAGTCTCTCCACGCCACTAAATCACATCCAGCGTGCGTTACAAGAATCAATTATGCGGCTCAGTGCCTCGAATGACCACTATAACTATAGTTCGAAGCGACATGGCCGAGCGTATGGGTAAGTCTGAGTGGGCCCTCCTTCCCACCAAGAAGACACTCGACGCCATGAATGCCCTGTCCGACTTCAACAAGACTGCAGCCGTAGATAAAAGGAAGCGATTCACCGAAGTATGTTCCTTATTCGTCGTCGCGCCCCGATGTTCACGGTCCAATTAGGAACTACCTGAACAGGAATACGAATACGAATTCTTGCCATTGCACATCGCTAAACGAGACCGCCCCTCTATATACCTCAAGCGAGGCTCGACCGTCAGGACCATCAACAACGCGTATTCCAAGGTGCCTCGCATCAAGTCTCGTGCACATCCACTCTTTGTGCTCTTTTGCATGACCGATCATATCCTCGCTGGCTTTGCGTCCCTATCGCAACCCAAATGCGACCGACTTGTCCGAACAGTGACCGCCACGCTCCGCCGTTGGGTATATTCTCCCCCAGCAGAGTTCCTCGTGGGGCCTGACGTCTGGGCCGAACATCGCCATCCCTCGAGCGACGACGGCTCCGTCGCTCGAGCGAAGCTGACCTCTTGTAATCCTACACGGACGAGAAGGACGACGCGCGCCGTGCGCAAGTCCACACACGCCCCCTCCCCTCAGCCCGAAACTGCTCAGGCGAAGTCATCAATCTACGACTACATACGAAGCCAGCCTTCTCTCCCGAAATCTCCTGCGCTTCCCCGCAGCGCTCGCGCCTCAGACTCAGGATCGTCCGACAGCGACGTCGATGTCGTCTTTTCGGCGGTCGATCTTCGTGGTTGGCTGGACTCAATCAGCTCAGAGTCTAACACGAAGCGCGCATTGGCCCGCTCCTCGAACGCCGACGCCATCCTTTCCCGCTATCGCAAGGAACCTGCTCGCGCCCCCGCCGACGCGCTCCGCGGCACGCTGCTTCAACGACACGGTGGATTGTACGGGGGTGGCGGCTATGCGAACTGCCGCTACATCTACAGCAGCAACGATTGGGCGATGCATATCTATGATCAATGTCTCTGGTCGTCCAATCCACCCGAGGCAGCCCGGTTCGACTACGTCGACCTCGTCCCATGATAGTCAAATACAATATTCAGTGACCATCGGGCATAACCAGAGCAGAGCAACAGGCCGATCCGACAATGGCCAGTCCGTGCACCCAGTACACTTGCTGTTAATCCTCGGATTCGTCGCCCTATTCGGGCTTTTCGCAACACTATAAAAATGCATTTGAATAGCGGGCCTACGTTGGAATGGATCCTGCATCGACTATCGAGGCAGAGCTGACATATCTGTCACACGCATACAGGTGCAGTGGGTCGATGTATGAGGACAGAGAATGAGTGTCTTCAGAATTAGACATTCTTGGCTGTACATTCGGTCAATTCTGAGATTATTTTGGTGGTCTTATAGAACCCTTGCATAATGCGAGGTCGTTGAAGGCTGGGATCCATTATCAACATCCACGTCTCGTGTCAGCCACGTGACTGTCTCGTGGCAATTGATGGTCGCACGCTGCTTGAATGTCGGCGTGTTTCCATCTTCTTGACCTCATCTCAAAACGCGCTGATGTCGACCGCCATAGTGCCTCTGACCGCAATATCTTTCAGTAAGGACATTGACCTTATACCGGTGGTAGAGCGCACACTGGTCACCTTCGACGAGGCCGTGGAGTTTCAAGTGGTGAGTCACCAAGAATCTGAGTGGCATGGGCATGATGTTCATAGTCGCCAGATATGGACACTTGAGTGGTGCTGGGGCGTTGAGAGAGGAGGAATTCCTCTCTTGAGCCCGCTGAACAGCATGGAATGTGAGTCTCGAGCGTCCGAGTCAGTGAGTGGCCTTGTCTGACCGCGCTCATGTAGTGCGCGCCGACATGGCGAAGTCTTTTGACGACGAAGATTGGACACTTATGCCGACAAGGGAGAATCTAAGAGAGATGTCCCATCTACTACGCCATAACGCCCGAGCGGATGCGCGCTCACGAAGGAACGCCATAGAGGTGCGTGCTGATCTGGCTCGCTCCCCTTCTCACACTGACCATCAATCCCAGGAATTTCGCCCAGAATATTGCGAGTACGAACTCAAATTTATTGGATATCGCAAGCCAGGCGAGGAACCAACAATCTACGCTGCCATTGGAGACGCGGAGCCCAAGGCCTTCAAATTCCCTTATACGGATCTGAGAATCCGTTCCTGCGCACATCCATTCTATGTCGTATACAGGGCGCATCTCCTGGTAGCGGTCCGGCATCATAGCTGGAACGACAAAACGCTCCCCTCACTGAATGAGGACACCGTGAAGATCAGCAAGCGTTGGCGCCAAACGCCACCAGCCGAGTTCAGATACGGTCCCGCCTTTCCACCCGAGCACTGTTATCCTGGGAGCATAGCGGGCTCCGTCAGCGACTCATCGTCTCGAAGACGCGGGAACTCGAATCGTTCTGTCAATGGTGCTCTTGCTGATGCGCTCTGCTCGCACTCTGGATCCCATTCCGCGTCGTCGCTGCGCAAACGCAAGCGCGAAGCCAACGACAATGAGGTGGACCTTGAGGCGCCACCCAGACTGTGCGCTCGGACTTTGGGCTCTTCGTCTTTGGAGAGCCTCTACGCCGACCATACCGCCGTTGTGTCGTGGCTTGACATGCTCGAGCCTGGCGACATCGGCTGTCGCTGCACTCCCGAGTCTGCGATAGCAGAAGCGGAAGCTGCTCTGACAGATTACACGCAGGAGCCCTCGCGCGACCCGAGGGAGGTCATGCGTACCGGGTGGAGTCCGTTCAAGATTTCTCGGCCTTTAGGACAGGAGCGTGATATGTCGCGCTGGACGAGTTCGATAGCGGCGGCGTGGATCGCTGGTGTCATTATTTGGGGGCGTTATGATGACGGAAGTCCAGGGTCATGATCATTTGCCTACTTAAGTACTCTCTTACCGTCGTGTCATTTGGTGCTTCCCCCATGGAGTGCTAGTAGTTCGCAGAGTTCTTATCGAAAGAAAATACCGTCGGAAGACGCGCTATATCAACCTGTACGCAGTCCCGTGTGTGGGTGGAAGATGTACTTCAGGTCGCAGCGCTCGATGTCAAGACTGGACGAAGGTAAACCGTGACAGATTGCGTGACGTCCCTCGTGTCGCGCGGCACAACGCGTGATCGTTCCTTCTCCCGAACCTCCACTGGATCCTCACTACCGCAGGACCAATCAGGTCCAACGAGACTTCAACTGCAGTGCAATCTATTCCGTCATACACTGAGCTGCTCCGCTGCCCTCATTCAAAAGACTTTGCTTTGCACGACCAACTTCTCGCTACTTGGCCTGCCACGAGCACGATTGACCCAATGACTGTGTCCTCAGTACCCCTGACAGCGATCTCACTAAGCGGCAATATACCAGAGAACCCCATCGTTGAAAGCGTCGTCCTCTCCCTAGACGAGGACCAAGACTATCAGCGTGTGAGTGTCGTACGTGGATACCAGTGAAGTAGGATTGATTGGCTGCCAGATATGGACCTTGGAATGGTATTGGGGCCTGAATAAGGGTACCCTTCCCCTTCAATCCGATATAAATAGCTTTCAAAGTAAGCAGCCTGCCGTCTTTCAGTTCCGAGCTCATTCTCTGTGCCTCAGTGCGTTCCGATATGCTGGAATCCTATCGCAATGATGGATGGAGGCTCATGCCCACGACAGATGCCCTGCAGGCGATGAAAGCTATGCTTCAGCATAACAGACTCACCGACGGGACTTCGAGAAAGATATTTACAGAGGCGCGTACACCACACTTTCTCTTTCATTGTAGCATGCTGGCTAATTAGGACTTCAGGAATTTTCTACCTCCGCGCACGGTTATCACCTCGTTCCCGTGGCCCTCAATGTAGAAAAACAACGCCCAACAATCTATATCGATGTTGGCGAAGCCCACCCACGCGCATTCGACTACCCCTACAGCGACCTTCCCGTGATCCAATCTCGCGCGCATCCATTCTTCGTTATGTATACGCTCGAAGATTTCACGCTCGGAGGCTGCCGTCTACTCAAATACCCTTGGATACGCCCATATAACTCGACGATCCTCCAAGTCACAAGACTTTGGCGCGGAACTCCGCCAGCCGAGTTCAGATATGGCCCTGACTTGCCACTCGAGCATTGGCATCCGAGAAGCATTCAAGGCGACGCCGACGACTCGTCATGTACGCATTCTTGCCCGGTCGACGGCTCTCATATCGCCTTCCCCACTCGAAGCTGCCATCGCTTGTATGCACTCGATGCGGACCATCTTCTACGGTTGGCCTCGTCCCTTGGCAAGCGCAAACGCCCGGCCGAGTACCCTGCCGACGTCGCTGATGCTCCGCTTTGTCCCATGCAAGGGCCGGGAAGAACTAGAAACCCATATCATGAACGCTCCGCAATCGCTGCCTGGATAGACGGCATCGATCCTCTGTGCGACGATGGTCTTCGATCTTCGCCTGCTTCCGCTATAGCAGAGGCTGATTCCGTATTGGCGCGATATGCTCACGAACCTCTTCGCCAACCTCACGAGGTCATGCGAACAGGGAGGAGGATTCCGCAAGGATCGATCCCACCATGCCAGGAGCGCGATACGTCTCGCTTCACGAGCTGCAACTGGGCAGAGCAAAAATACTGTAGATACCTTTGGGGATACCGGGACGCCAGCGCATAGCCGTATGAGCTTCAAAGCATACCGTCGTGGAATTTTTGCGTATATATGTTGCCGTCGTTTTTGCGCATCTCGAGATCGGTTCGTAAGCCGGCGTCGACCAAAGCGACTATCGGAATTCTTTCCCTAGCGCAGGCTGGCGCGACGGTGAATCAAGGGACTGCATGTTACAGGATGGTTCAAGCCAGACGGGACGGGTAGCACTTGAAGCAGCGTCATTATACAATCAATTCCTTTCAGACTACGTTGTCATTACACAGAAATGAGGGTGTTGCAGCTAGCGATACAACACAAATATCCGAGCAACTCAAGAGACGGCGAAAAATAGTGATAGCAATAAAGAAAGAAAGAGTGTTGGGAGCTCGAAGCTGCGATAAGTCGAGGATCGATCGAAGGTTTATAAGCTTGGAGTCGAGGCAGCTGTTGCGCCGGCGCAGAGCAGATACGAAGACTTGACGCGGTGAAGTTATGCCTTTGGTGCGAGGCCGTAGTCCCACATGATCTCGCCGATGTCGCGTATCAGTTGCTCTTCCTTGGAGAGGTGAGCGGGTGCGTGGACCTCTGAGTTGCGCAGCCTCTTGTACGCTTTCCAGACCACGAAGTAAGGCGAGCAATGAAGCTGAACGATCGGAAATGGCTCGTCGAATGGCGGCTCAAAGGTGTCGTGTTCGGAGGAAGAGCTGTCGAGAGTCTTCATGCGCATGACACAACGGCCGCAGCTAGACAGGATCGCGACGTGGAATGGCCGGATGTCGTCGGGGAACACCTTCAGACGCGCGTCAGTAACAGTTTCGAAGGAAAGCGATGGCGACAGTGAGGAGTACGCACGTCCTTGTGGTGAGTGAAGCCCTCCGCGTTACGAGTAGGCGACTCTTGTTGGCCCTCAATTGGGGCCAGAACCTCCTTCTTCAGCGCGGATAACATCCTGTTCAAGTCCCGTTCTGTGGGAAAGAACACAATATGTCCATTGTCAAACGCGATGTGAGTGCTGGAGTCGACTGGAGAGACTCAGTAAGTCAGTGCACCGACTGCATTGAGGGTAGACGCACGGAAGACCCTATTTGCTGTACAGTCCACGCTGAAGCTGTACGGATCTAGTACCATGATCGTCTCAAAGCCTCGGACCTGACAAGTTAGCGGGCGCAATACCAGTCATGAAATAGGAGCTTACTATACCAGGATCCCCAGCGCAGCAGCGATCAAGTATGTGGCAGTCTTGTACGGCGCCAGTGCT
Organism: Pleurotus ostreatus/Saccharomyces cerevisiae fusant; assembly: GCA_024196135.1. Classification (NCBI taxonomy): domain Eukaryota; kingdom Fungi; species Pleurotus ostreatus/Saccharomyces cerevisiae fusant. The sequence continues at coordinate 4,628 of JAMQCK010001221.1, read as the reverse complement.
ATTGTCGAGCCAGGTGATTACACAGATTCGGCCCAATGGAGATTTTTCGATCAATCTCTGGTGACCTGGCCGGCTTGTGAGGTTATCGATGTTGCCCGTTGGCGACGATTCTCGGGACAGAGTGTACGTTGTTGAACTGTCGTCCTGGTACCCGGAAAGGGGCCTGTAGTCTCCGTCCATATTCGCGAACGTGGGTGGGGGTGACGAAGCACTCGAGGAGCCGCTAGATGAAGCGCCGTCGGGAGTAGATTGTCGAGATACACGGACTTCAAACCGCACATAGTAGGGTGGATTGGCCGGTCGGCGAGATCGCTGTGGCCTTGCAGAAGCACCAGACGAGGAAGCAGAAGTCGTGGAGGAGAGTTTCGTTTGTAGGCGAGAGCTACGACGAAGTGGCGTGGGGAGTCTCGCTTGAAGCCGAGCGCTGCGACGGAGTGGCGCGGTGGTGACAGTCGCCCTTCGACGACCCTGGCCAGTGGCACGGGTCCCGCGGCGGACGCCATCTGCGGAAGGGATTGCTTTGGCTCGACTCTTCCCCATACGCCGATTCCAAAGCCTACGAATCTTATGAGCGCCGATGTCGAGCGCCAGGACAAGGGGTGCTCACCATGTAAAGAGGACGACGGTGATAGACACCAGCAGAGCTACCACTTATATGCCGGGGGTGTTTGTGACCATTCTAAGATGAATGCTATGCATGCTGCGTACATGCGATCAAGACAAAACAAAGCGATGGAGAGGTCACATTATTTCAAAAGTCATTAACACAGTCCTGGGGAAGGCGCCGCCGAGTCTCGGAATGCGGTTTTGTTCAACTCTTGTTCGGATGATCCCGACTCGGGCCGAGGCCTATTCCTCCGGCCCGGACTTCCCACGATTGCGCTCCTGCCTTTCCCTCTTGCTGCCATTCGCGTCTTCGTCCGCGCCTCTTCATCTACGATGCCTCCTTCAATATCGTCGACTTCTATTGCTACTCAGAAAGACCTGGACGCGTTGCCAATAATCAACTATCAGCTCGTTGACTTCGACACCGGCCACTATCGTCGACGGGTTTGTGAACCTCGCGGTACACAGGGATTGCTCTCATTCAGTCCAACAGGTGGAGCAGTTCGAGTACTGCTGGGGCATGGAGAAGGGGCAGCTTGATCTCTGTACGACACTAAACTACGTTCAACGTGCGTTGCAGAGCCTTTTACGACTGATTACCGCTAACGAATCCTGTCCTTGCCTTCAGTTCGAAGCGACATGGCCGATCGCATGGACCAGAACGACTGGGCACTCCTCCCGACCAAGAGCATCCTCAGCGCCTTGAACGCTCTGTCTGACCACAACAAAAGCGCAGAAGTGCATAAGAGGAAGAGATTCACCGAAGTACGTCTCAAAGCATTCACCTCGGGCAGCTACTCATGGCCATAGTTCCTTCCTGAACAAGAGTATGAATATGAATTTCTGCCGATACGCATAGGCAAGCGGGATCGCCCATCAGTGTACCTCAAACGAGGCTCAAGCACCAGGACGATCAACAAGGCGTACTCAAAGGTGCCTCGCATACGGTCCCGCGCTCATCCCCTCTTCGTAATCTACTGTACCTGGAACCAACTCCTCGCTTCCTCTACCTGGCTGCCAGATGCCAAAGCGAGCCGACTTGTCGGAACAGTGGGCGATACAGTTCACCGCTGGCGCATGGCTCCTCCGATCGAATTTCTCGTAGGTCCCGATGTTTGGGCAGAGCACCGACATCCCTCGAGTGACGACGGGTCCATGGCGCGCGCACGGCTTGCCACTTGCAAGTCCCCACGTGAGAAGAAGACGACACGCGCCGCTCGCGGGTCCACGCGCTCCCCCTCTCTTCAGTCGGAAGCTCGTCAGCACAGGCCGTCCATCTACGACCGCGCACGTCAGGGCACCGTGCTACCCAAATCGCCTGTTCTCCCTCGCAGCACTCGCGCTTCCGAAGCCGGGTCTTCCGACAGCAACCCCGACGTGAACTTCTCGCCGACGGATCTACGCGAGTGGCTCGACTCCATCACCCCCAAGCCGAGGCAGAAGATGAAGGTCAAGTCACCCCCTTCATCAACCGGCGACGCCATCCTCACCCGGTATCGCAAGGAACCAGCCCGTGATCCCGCCAATGCGCTCCGCGGCACGTTGCTTGTCACCCACGCTGAATTCGTGGATGCCCGCGACGGGCTCCAACGTTCCGTCTACTGCAGCAACGACTGGGCGTGGCACGTCTACCACAAGTGTCTGTGGTCGTCTAATCCGCCCCAGCAGGCTAGGTTCGGTCACGTCGACCTCAGGGACCCGTAGCGCGCGAGTCACCTACGAAGCCCGCTCCAAACTCGTCGATATACCCAAGCTCATTGAATACCTCGACGAACCCCGTCGCGGGCCATCGCGCCAGCTAACTCTCTTCGACCACCAGGCAGCTGCCACCAACGCGATGGCCAATAGGGTGTCTAGCGCGCCCTGCTTCCGGCGCGCCGCTGTGTATCAACCGCGATGACGGATGACGGCGAGATCTCTACCCCAGCTCAGCGTGCATGCTATCGACCTTCGTGCCAATATCGCCGACGCGGTCCTCGCTGCTCGCGGTAGCCGGGCCTTGGCGCGATGGATACGAGCAGATATTCGACCTGCGTCCATGCACGAAGAGAAGATCCCGAGCGTGGCGGCGCCTAGTCTACTTGCGCAAACGCCGCATTGGATCGAGCTCGGCGGGATACTTTACAAGTTAACATGGCTTTGGACGGCCTCGCCACTGACAACGCGCCAATCTTGCCAGGTCATCAATTGAATCTAGCCAGCTTCAAGCTCCAAGCTCTGATGTTATCATGTCTTGTAAACGTGTTGTAGAACGAGCAAGGATGTGCAGGTCAGAGCCGTTTGTCATGGGTGCGGTGCCTGTGCTGCTGGGCCTTGTTGTAGACGAAAATGGAAATGGAACTAGGTTCGGCACGTGAATCCATGGCGGTCCTGCTATCAGCAAAGACCGCTCAGCCTCTGATCCTCTGTTATTGCTCGTCACCTCGGACGCAATCCCTCGTTCCTTGCCCACTCCAACATGGCACCTTCTATACTTTCCACCTCTATGTCAACGCAGCGCAACATGGACGCGCTGCCAATCGTCAATTACCGCCTCATAGACTTCGATTCTGGCCTCTATCGTCGGCAGGTTCGTGAACTTCGCGGAGACCCGCGGTCTGCTCATCATCCGTGTCGCTAGATCGAGCACTTCGAATACTACTGGGGTATCGAGAGAGGGGAAATTGATCTCTCCTCGCCACTAAACCACGTCCAGCGTGCGTCCCGGCAGACACTTCCCATCCTTGACACTGACCACTCTTTCCGCCCCAGTCCGCAGCGACATGGCCGAACGTATGAATAAATCCGAGTGGGCCCTCGTTCCCTCAAAGCGAATCATCGACATCATTCATGCTCTGTCCGAATACAACAAAGCCGCAGACCCGCATAAGAGAAAGCGATTCACCGAAGTACGTTCCCCCCATTGAGGAGCGACTCGGATGCTCATAAAGACAGGAACTTCCCGAGCAGGAGTATGAATACGAGTTCGTGCCACTGCACATAGCCACACGAGACCGCCCCTCTATGTACCTCAAACGAGGCTCGACTATCAGGACGATCAACAAGGCCTACTCGAAGATGCCCCGCATCAGGTCTCACGCGCATCCATTGTTCGTCGTCTTCCGCGCGGACAGGCTCATCCTCACAGGATATCCTTCACTATCGAAAGTCAAGCTGGACCGACTGACGCAAATGACAAGCGCCGTACTCTACCATTGGCTGAGGTCTCCTCCAGTCGAGTTTCTCGTCGGCCCTGACGTCTGGGCGGAGCACCGTCATCCCTCGAGTGATGACGGTTCCGTTGCTCGTGCTCGACTCGGCACTTGCAATCCTGACCAAGCGAAAAGGCCCGCGCGCTCTCGACGCAAGGCGACTCGCGCGCCCTCACCTGCGCCCAAGTCTCGTGGGAACAGGCCGTCTATATACGATTACGCACGCCATCCACCTCCTCACCCTAAATCACCCGCTATCCCTCGTAGTACCCGCGCCTCAGAGTCCGGGTCTTCAACCCGCAGCGACGCGGGCACTAGTTTCTCAGCGGTCGACCTACGCGAATGGTTGAGTTCCATCAGCCCGTCGAAGACGAAGCGCGCACCTCCCCCGTCATCGGGCCGGGACGCTGTTCTCAGCCGATATCGCAAGGAGCCTGCTCGCGCTCCTGCTAACGCGCTCCGTGTCTCTATGTTCTATGTCTTCGGTGGACTGGTGGTGGGCGGCGATGACGGTAACAATCGGGCTGTCTACAGCAGCAACGACTGGGCGAGGCATAACTATCGTACATGCCTATGGTCCTCCAATCCGCCCGAGCAAGCTAAGATGGGCTATATCAACCTCATCTCCTAGCTCGGAAGGCGATTGCGGGGCGCGCCGGGACGTCGCCACTCGAACTACGGGTGCTTCGGCACGTAGCTGGTCGCGAAAGCCGGCCCACAAGCTAGCGCGAACGTCCCTCCCGGGATCGACTCGCAGTCTACAGCAGCAACGACTGGGCGATGCACATCTATACCCAGTGTCTCTGGTCGTCCAATCCACCCGAGGCAGCC
>JAMQCK010001220.1:0-10655 GCA_024196135.1 Pleurotus ostreatus/Saccharomyces cerevisiae fusant | reverse complement strand
GTTCCCCCCGCTGCTCGGCACGTAGGTCACATTCGGGTTCGACGTCAGCGACTGCACGATGGCCTTGCTCGCCTCGATCTTCCGGAACGCGATGAACGCCTCCCCAGCCTTCTGCAGCGCAGCAGAGATGGTCGCGGCGGCCTCGGACTCGCCCTCCGCGCGGATAACCGCCGCCTGACGCTCTTGCTCCGCCTGCGAGTCGTTAGCGGCGTGCGGGATCCACGATGCTATGCGCCTCTTACCTTCTCGACGATGAACTTCGCGCGCTCGGCGTCTGCGTATCAGAGTTAGCGCGACACGACGGCGCATATGTGGTAAAATAGCGAACCTTGCTGTGCTATTTGCTTCGCCTCGACGGCTTGCGTGAATTCCTAAGCTGCTCTTAGACTCCGCTCTCGCAGGACATGAACGCCACTGCGCACCTTGCCGAACGTAAGGTGGGTAATGGATACATCCTCGAGGATGATGTTGAATTCGCCCGCGCGAGCGAGGAGCTCTTGACGTATCCTTGAGGACACCTACGACCTGCATCAGCACCGCAGTGTACAGCCGAGGATGCACGAGCCGCACCACTTCACGCTGGGTGATGAGTTCCGCCGCGTCAAACTGCGCCACGATGGCCTTGAGGACTTCGTTTCCGATGGACGGCAGCACCCTCTCATCGTAATCCTGCCCGAGGCCTTGGTAGATTTTGGGGAGCTGGTCCACGTCTGGGCGGGACAGCACGCGCAGCGTTATGGTCACCATCTGCATGTCCTTGGACCCGGTGGTAGTAGCAATATTCTGGCATCGGAGATGAACACATGAGGGGTATGAAGCGTAACAAGGTGCGTACCCGCGGCTTGATGCGGACGTCGTACAGGATCGCGCGCTGCAGCCATGGTACAAGCAAATGAGTTCCCTCGCCGCTTGCCTGACGTTCGTAAGTATCTGTGAATACGTCCAAGGGCTACAACCACGCACCTGAGCCTTTACACCGGAGAACCTGTCGAACATAACCGCACGGTACCCTCCTGGGACATCATAGATGCTCGAGCGCAAGCCAATATAGGCTAGACCCAAGGGAACTGCAGATTGCATTGAGAGAGGCTCCTTATTCCACTGAAAGTTTGCGTACTAAGGACTCTGGTGAAGGCGGCCTGGGATGCGGCCATGTTGAGAGGAGGATGGCTGAGAAACGGAACCCGTGTGCGGAGTCCAAGACGCGTCCGTGCCGGCCGAGCGCATAACTCCTGACAAATCAGGAAGATTTTTCTCACGCCATCCAGGCTCTGCGACTCACGGTGGACTTTGACCATCACCTCACTCTTCTCCGTGACCATCATCGCCCTTTTCGTAGATGGTCGAACACTGGCCACAACTAACCCTGCAGCAAATGTGGCCATTGTACTTTGAGCCCTCTACCGTACCTGCAGCTCGATGACACTGGAAAGCAAGTTGCTGCCGAACTTCACAATCTGAACGCTGCATCAGAGAGTCCATAGGAAGCGCTGGACAGTTCTTAGAAGCGGATGGACTCTTGGCAGGGGCTCACTGCGCGTCGTATATTCCCCCGTCCGCCGCCTGCCGAATTAAATCATGGAGATCCTACTCTCGGTGTGGCATTCTTATGAAAGCACTGGAGTACCACACGAAATCACGACCTTCCACAGAACGGACAATCCTGCAGACTGCAGACCCTCCAGCTTTGCTATCTTCTCGCGATTGCCCACCGCTCACGACGAAGTGTATGCGCAAAGAAAAGGGATAGCAAGTCTTTCAGTCCAACAACAAATCCCCCTTCTTCGCGCTATTGTCCTGCATCCTAGCCGAATGACTCCCAAACTGCATCGCCCGCTTGGGTCGGGTACTCGCCTCGATCAGCCCGAGGCGCCAGGCTACGATCCTGAGCAGCAGCTTGTCGCCCAAGCCCTGCCCGAGGCGGGGGTCGGTCTTTGCGTGCACGGGGAGCGCGGCGAGGAAGCGCACGACGTTGAGGGAGAGAAAGGGGTGACGGGCCTCTTTGCCGTGCGCTGAGATGATGCGGTCGTCGCGACCCAGGTTGCGCGTCGGGAGGCGGTCGAGCTCGAGTTGGAGCTGATTGCGGATGGCGTCAGTAAGCTACGACGGGCGAAGGAGAAAAATCATAACGGCGCCCTACCTCTCTGATGAGTGCAGTCCAGCCTCCCGCGTTATACGCAGTTCGGTGCCGGCCATAGCCGCCAAGCAGTTCGTCGGAACCGAGTCCGTTCAGCAGGACGCGAGCGTGGCTGGTATAAGGCTGAGGCTCGGCGTCCTTCTGTGTGCGGATTTGTCCGACCCCTCTCGCGGCAAAATATAGGGCTTGCGCAAGGCTCTGAGTGACGGCGTTAGGCAAGGAAGAGAGTTCGAAGAAAAATCATGATACCAAATCCATGACCGTCCTGCACGGATACATTATGGCCTCTATCGCGGCTCGAGTAGATTGTGTTTCCTGCGGGGTAACATGAAACCCTGGTAGGGACAGTGGGGCGTAGGAGTGCCATACCTCGAAGGGAACGTTGACCTCGACAAAATTCCATATCCGATGAGGACGTAGTCGTCTAAGCTCCTCTACTTCCTCCAGCCCAGTGACGCGGTCGGGAACCATGTACGCAGGCTTCTGCGGTGGCGGAGCAGTAGGCTTATTGGGTTGCGCCTTCGACCCTTTCTTCGCGTTCTGGTCAACACCTGCACCCATTTTCCGCGGGTTCTCGAATGCGACGTTTAGCAAGTCGATAGGCTCTCCGGGCGGAGTATATCTAGAGGCAAGGTCAGCGTGCATAGCGATAAATTGGGCGTATACACTGACTTATCCGCAAGTAGAGCCAGAACGGTGCAATCGATGCCGCCGCTGAAGAGGACGCCGACACGAGCCGCGCCGGTAGTTCTTCGTCCATCAGCAAGGCGTTACATGGCGATTGGAAAGGAAGCTCACGGGGGCGGCGGGATATCGTATACTCGCCGGCGGACGCTGTCCTCTAGGTGGTGCAATAGGCCCTTCGCAGCCTCTGCCAAATGGGGCGGCAAGTCAGATGCTAGGTCGTCCAATTTAACAAGATCGTCCGGAGGCAGGGTATGATTGACGGGTGGCAAGGCGCCCTATGTCGACAGTGAGACATTTATGCTCCCTTTCGAAGGGAATAAGCACTCACATAAGGTGCGGCTTCAATCACCGTCCGGTCAATGACTGAGATTGCGTCGTTGACTTTGTCTGCTATCTGATCAGTGTGAACAGAGATCACAGGCAGTATAACAATCGCATACGCTGCCGTGTCCACTTTGCGATCTATCGAGGCTCAAGGAGAAGAAGCCTTGCGTGGGCAACTCTTCAAACGGGGAGTCTGGGTGTGCACCCGCCGAGGTCGATGCCAGGATCAAATAAGGGTGTCTTTCCGATGGCGCATGAACTAGCAAAGAGCGGCGCCCAAGCGGGTCCCGACCGTAAATTATGCATCGCGTCCGATGCTGATAGTAGACGAATGCATATCTGTAGTCGTAAGTTATAAGAGACGAATCCAGATTGATTGTTGATACTCACGGCCCTTCCAGAGTGCTAAACAGAGCTGCGACTTCTTGTGCTGTAGTCAGTGATCCTAGAGCCTCGAATAACTTGACGCCATCGTTCTCAGTGGCTGTCATCTAGATACAGCATCAGAGCGGTTGACACCAAATATTACCGCCTGGACTTACGTTCAGACCATCGAAAACCTTATGAGGGGGTGAGCATCGTTTCAACCCATTTTTGTTATGATTTCCATGCTTACTTCGCCATTCCAGCACAGTATGTTGCCCTCAACCTCGTGAGGTTGTACGACAGGAGCATCACCTCTGAGCCTGAGCTCGGAAGAGTAGAAAGTAAGATCTATATGGTCGGCTCGAACTTTGCGCGTCCTCTGCGCGTCGGGACCTGCTCAATCTCAGCATTTCTAGGTCGCAGAACGGGCTATCACACACACCTCTCGCAGCATTTGCCTGTTCTAGCAGAGAATAGAGCTTGTTGAGGTCTCCATCCTCGCCTGTACTATTCCTCCGAAGTACAAAGCAAATTCCGCACATGACGGTGCGAAAGAAAATGAACAATTAAGTTTCCCTTTTTGGACTAGCAAACGGAGCTATTTATCTTTCTCACGCCACAATTAAACAATACAAGGGCCGGCAGCTGCCGAGGTAGTTGAACTTCGGGCGCCTATTTTCAGTTCGTGCTCCATCCTCGACGTTGCAGCGGATCTTGAGAGCAAGCTACGATGGCGACTTTTGGGAAACCCATGTTTGAGGTGCGCGGCAGTTTCCCGTGATCTCTGATTGACGGCCTGACCAAGCAGCAATGCATAGCAAATCGACTACATTCGATTCCCATCCGAGAGAATGTACCACAACCAATGGTTCGAAGATCCTAAGAAGGGACAGAGACTATCCGACCTACTCGCTGGTATGCCTCATGGTCGACCGTCGAATGTTGAGCGCCTGTGCACCTACCCCTGCGTTCTCACGAACGCGGCGGGGCCGCAAAAGGGGGCCAAAGTCAAGGTAAAGTCGTCTTTCGTATGTTCTCTCACAAAGGAGATTTCCTCACTATGGCGAGGATAGATTCAGCCTCTTATCGGCAGTGCAGACGACGGTGTTTATCTGCGAGAGTCAGATATCAAGAAACTGGGTCTCAGGTTCACCGGAAGGACAATGAACACCCGCCAAGGAGAGTGTAAGGTGTAAGCGATGTGTCCCAGAACTTGCTACATCCTGGTAAGACTGACGATTTTGTCCTTGCAGGTACGAAGGAGCGGTCGTTCTCAGTTTCCCAAACGATTACAACGAGGGGAAGAATGTCTACGCTGCAGTCCACGTTCTCGAGCTTCCTGCGTGGGTCTACAAAGGCGTTCGCGTTGACAACAATGTCAACAGCAAGAAACACGGCATCGTGGGCATACACCTCCTCACTCAACACATCGTGTATATGCACCGCGGCGATACGCACCTCATTGACCTCAAGACTTTCATCGACACGCCTGCTCTGCATGACTGCTGCAAGACCATGAGCCCCTTCAGCAGCCTGCGATACGAGAAGCGCGGCCCCGACCAGCAGATGAGCATGGTCCTTTCGCCCTTTCCGGGAGATCCGCTCAAGATCGCGCTCGAGGTGGCGGACCGCTGCCCGAAGCGCCCACCGTTCACCGTCTTCGACGTCGTACCTCACAGACCGACGGAGGTGGCCATGTATCTCTCCGAGGTTTGTCGAATTTGCGGCAAGGTGGACGGGTCGGATGGAGTGAAGATCGTAATGTGCACGCGCTGTGTGCAGGAGGAGCGCACCAAGAGAGCGCTGTACTGCAGCAAGGAGTGTCAGCGCACCGATTGGAAGGAGCGGCACAAGGCGGAACATGCTGGTGAAAGGCCATGGGAGGTCGTGGGTAGGACGGACGGGACGAAGGCGCCCAAGGAAGACGGTGCATTGTCCGTGCCAGTGCACATCTATGACGAGACTGGAGCTACGTCGAATGGTATCTTTTCCGCTGATAGGCAGCGACGGTAGGTATTGCGAGGTAGAACTTGAAAATGATCATTTATTGTCTATAGTATTCCCCCACATGAGAATACCCAGCTCAAGCCATCCACCGCGCTTCAGGTTTTGATTCTAGGTCGCCAGATCTTGAAGAAACAAAGCAACGGTCGGACGGCACTAGCATGCGATGGCAATTCGATTTCTGTTGCATACACGACGGGAAGACCCCGCCGCGGCTGTCTAAGGATGAGATATTCACATATACTTACAGTACGGTGGCACGGCACGAAGGTCCTAAAATCCATAAGAACCAATCGATAGCAATAGAGAAAACCAGGTTAGACGCGTAGAGGAGGAAATAAGTATAAAGGACCGGACGATGAGATACATCTGCAAAGGCAAAGCAAATACATCGAAATTCGCGCTCGCCCCCGGAGAAAATCAGCTCTTGGAGGCGGGGATGTGCAGGTTGATTGCTGTGAGCATCGTCAGAAACAACGATGTCAGGTAGATAGAATCACACGAACCTCTATACCAATTCAAAGCATCCGACGGTGACGGTGCATCGAAATAAAGGATAGCCTTATTGTCGACTAACCGTAATGCTATAGGGATGCACGTATGAGCGCACGATAGGGGACAGTAACGTCGACGACGTACCATTCCCGTGCACGATGCTCGCCGGCTGCGGCAAGGTCTGCATGCGCAAGACGGCCCACAAATCCACAGCTGAATTGGGGTCCTGACCCTCCGAAGGATCACGGCACAAAACCAACAAATCGTTGCATAATATCCCGATGAGCGGTCGCGGCGTCAGCTCCGGCGCCAGGCAATCCACCTGCACCGTCGACGGGTCACCCTGCGAGTTGAAAGCATCGAAGGACACCACTGTCTTCCGGACGACCCGTGTCAATAACAGCGGTCCGTCCATAATTAGGCGACTGGATGCCTATCAGCCAGCGAAGTGGCGTAGGTCATAACAGCACTCACCGATGAGGTTGCACCAGCGGACTGGGGAAGCGCCCTCTTATGCGCGCCTGCCACTGGACGAGTTTGCGGCGCGACTCAGACTCACGCTTCCCTTCGTTCATGTTATTGGCCAGAGATGAGATCTCCTGCAGGGCGCGGTCTATGGGATCGTCCATAAGGTCAAAAGCCGGCGGCGCGCTACGCATTAGTTGCTCGAGCTGCGGGATTCAATTAGACGATGTCTACCGCACTTCGTGACTTCTCGCACGTACCAGAAGCTTGTATCGCGGTATTCGCTGCACAGGCAGGAGCAAGTATCCCTCTAGGTTCAATTGCGAGTGCCGCGGATTCATCCGGCAGCGCTTTAGGAACTGGCGTATTCTCTTGCGCTGCGACGTCGATAAAGGTGGCGTCCCCGGCCCAGACATAGCGGACGAGCCATCTGCGCCAGAAATCGCGGAGATGGCCATTCCCATCCCAGCTAGCTGCGCGACGCTGGATGACGGGGGCGCACCCGACCCGGGGCTGTTAGTACCGGTCGTACGCTCCGTCATCCAGTACTTGACACGCTGCACTGAATGGTCGAAGTTGCTGTACAAAGTTTCAGCCCTCTATCTAGTGCCTCGAGGTAGGACACGCCACGTACTTGATATAGGTCGAGTACATCCTCATGAACGCGGCATGCCGCAGGAACGTGTTGCCAACTGCCCGCGCGACGTTCATCGATAGCTGCCCGTCCAAGTCTGCCTCCTCGAGGACCGAGGGGTTAACGAGCACTGGCGCCGCGGCGACTTCTAGTGCCGGGAGGAATATGTCCTTGTGGAACGAGCACAGCGCCTCGACGCCCCCAAACACGATCTTGCGCTCCGGCGCTGGTACAATGGCCGGGTCCTTGTTCGATCCTACGCCGGTCAACATATTCGCATGCTGGGAAGCCGGCTTGATGTAGATGTCCATCAACTCGTGCAAACCCTTGACATACGTCCGCTCGGTCCTAGAAATCCGCCGCGTCAGCACACAATAGACGGGGTACCTATAAAGGGACTGACGTGACAATCTCCCGCACAATGAGTGCGCGCTTGCCCTTGTCGTCCTTGTACTTGCGCTCGTCGCCCGACCCTTGACTATACTCGGAAGGCGCGATGCTCATCGTCTGGCCCATGCCGTTCATACGGATGGAGTCCGTGGACCGCAGCTGACCCTCCGACGACGCGATAGACCCCGGTGACGTCGTGCCATCCGCCGCAGTCGCGCGGCGTGGGCGTGTCATGAACATCGAGTCCTCCTGGCTGGCTATAGGCTGTTGCGACAGGCTCAGGTCGTTCATGTCCTTGAGGTACGCCATAACGGAGCGCAAAGCCCGAGAATAAGCTTCCCGCTGCCTGTCCTCCTCCATCCGCATGAGCTCATGGTGGTCTATAGACGGCGGACCGGGGCTCGGCGTGGCCTGCCGGTCCTCGAGGTCTGCGGGTTCCTCCTCACTGGTCGCCGTCATGGACCCGACGAAGGACCCCGCATCCGGTGTCGCTATTGATAAACTGTGAGTGTCGAGCGGCAAGAAGCTTCGCCGCTTGGCGGACTTGGGTGCGAGACCAGTAGTCGGAGTCAACAAACTGTTACCGGAAGGCGGCGGGGACGGCAATGACGGCTGAGTAGATGGCGGCGGAGGCGACGTTACTACCCTCAACGCGTCTACGGAGGCCTTCTTGCTCAGCTGCGGCGAGTCTGGCGGCGTTCGCGAAGGTACGACGGCGTCCAAGGATCCCATGGTTGAGAAGCGCATATCGATCTGGGGCATCGACCTTTGTGTAGGCGGACGTGACGTCGGCACCTCCGTCTTCGATGCGTTCATTTTCCCCATCGACATCTTCTTCAGGAAGCCCCACCGGCCACTCTTCTCCTTTCCCTCCTTGCCATCCCTCCCGCGACGTCCTCGTAGAATGCTCTTCCCGTCGCTCCAGTCTACAGGGGACTCTGTCGGCACAGGCGAAGTAACCATACCCGGCGACGAGGGCCCGGACCCGCGCCCCGGGGACAGGTGCTCCTCTGTGGTGGTGCTATCAGGCGAGTTATCCCACATCGATTGAGCCAAGGGGCGGCGTGACGCGTGCTCGCTCCCACGACCGAACGCGCCGATAGTTGCTGCGGCGCCCACGCTCGCGAAGCGCTTGCTCATGCCCGGTCGCTCGGGTGTAGTTGGAGGTGAGGTCGACATCAGGAGATTCGAACTCGAAGCCGCGACACGCTGAAGAGGCGGTCGCGACGAGCTGGGATCCTCCGGGGTCGGCGGAGCGAAAGGTCGTCCTCTGCGAATGTCGCCAGCGCTCTTCATCCTCCTCACTTCACGCTCGGCGAAGTTAGATTCTTCTGGTGCCGCACTGACTGGCTCGTCTACGGTGCTCTTGGCGCGGTTCTGGCCATAGAAAGCACGATTAGGTGTCGTTCGCGTGCGCGTCAATCCTCGCGGCGAAGTAGGAATGGGTGGCGTTGGCGGTATTTGCTCAGCGCCAACGGGCGGCAGTCGGTCGGGCGTGATGGTCTGCTCTTCCTCCTCCGCTGTGAGCTTGTCATACAGCCCACTGTGTCGCGTCGGGCCGGACTCCTCCTCATCTGAATCCTCCGAGTCGGTGTATGTGGATGCCTCGGAGGAATGCGGCATCATGGGCGTGGAGGGCGGATATGCAGGCGTCGTAGGCGACTTCGTCAACAGCGGATCGACCAGTGCTTTCCAAGGCCCCTGGAAGGGGTTGCCATCGACGATAAGGGTACCGAGTGCCGGAAGGAGGCATAACCAGCTGGGCAAGGCGTGTAGCTTGTTCTTCCGAATACTGATCGTGTGCAGTCGGTCGAGATCGACGAGAGCCTCAGGGAGCGTGGAGATTCCCGTCGAATCGGCGATAAGGACGCGGAGGTTGGTGAGATGGGCGACAAATACAGGTAGGACTCGTAAGGGATTATATGCAACGTTAAGTTCTTCGAGATTAGCACAGTGCGCGAGGACCGGCGGCAGCGCACTCAGAAAGTTGGCGGATATGTCTAGGGCAAGAAGCGTATTCGATATTTGAGGGACGATGTTGGTCAGGAAGGATGGCATGGAGTTTGGCGTTGTAGAGGAGCTGACGAGAAGGTGGGTGGTGCCTGGGAGATGAACCGGTAAGTCCGGGGACCATGAAGGAAGGCGCGTAACGCACCAGGCTGGACATGAAGTTGGGATACCGGACGTCGATCGCCGCGGACGATCAGACCGCGCCCCTCCTCGGCAGCGAGCACTGCGTCGCCCTGATCGTCCTCCAGCTCCGTCTCATCCTCCTCCTCGAAGTCACCCAAAAAGTCGTCATCTTCGTCGCTAATGCCGACTTCATCGCGCTCGTCGACTGTCGCCCAGCTGGCATCGTAGCTCGGCTTGTGGGCCAGCCGCGGTGGGGATGAATAGGCATCATGACTCGGTCCTCCTCCATAGGTATTGCTGATTGAAGAGGAGCGGGAGCGAACGCTGAATCCATGTTCGGACCACCGCGATTTGTCAATTGGCGCCCGAGAGGAACGCGATCCAGGCGTCGAGGACACAATACCGTTGCTCTCAAGCGCCTGCGCCACGGCACTTGAGATAATACCCGACGTATCCTCTTCCTCCGATGAGATGCGAACATGACCATAGTCGTTGGACGGGGGCCGACTACTGTATGTGGTGTACGCGGATGAGCGGGGTGATGCGGAGGACGAGGAGTAGAGGGTGGGTGGGTGCGAGCTGAGGCGCGATGGCTGCCCCTGGTTCGGGTAGGGGTCGGGGAACTGCGACGGATCCGGGAGCGCCTTGGCGGGGCGTGCGAATGGCCGGGCGGACACCTGCTCGTACGCGTTGCTGTCCGTCTCTGGCGCGTGGCGGGGGTTGTGGCGCGCCTGGGACGTGTTTTGAAGCTGGTACGTGGGCGAATTGAGGTTCACGGGGCCGGCACCACCGTGCGGAGGCGCGTTGCTAGACCAGGTCTCATCATCGGAGGCCGGCACCGATGCTGCAGGCGTGGGCGCGCGGGGGCGTGCGATGTTGGTGGAGGACATTGGCGAGGGCGGGAAACCATCGGCGGATGGGGCGGGGCTTTGACGGAGATATTCGAGGTTTACGGACTCTGGACGGGGGTTGTCATGAGCGTCTGGGCTGAGTGACATGGGGCGGCGGACGGCGTGGGAC
>JAMQCK010000122.1:0-58616 GCA_024196135.1 Pleurotus ostreatus/Saccharomyces cerevisiae fusant | reverse complement strand
GACGGGGTATGCAAGAGCGTCGTCCTTCGCGATGTTGATGAATTCGACGGTGTCGCGAGTACCCGCAGCGTCGGTAGCGTTCGCGCCAGCAGCTTTGTAGCTGCGAACGTATCAGCCTCCGCCTCGCGTAGGAGCGAACAGATAACACACCCAAAGGAATTCCCGTCATCTCCCTGCTCGAACTTCATCTTCTCTTTCAGAGGTAACTGCATCACCTCCTCGCCCATCTTAAACATGGCTTCAGCTTCCGCATCCGCACCATGGTTCTTCAGGCTGCGAAGCCCGTATCAGTACCGATCTCTCGAGAAGCAGCACATGACACGTACTACCAGAACCCAAGCGTCGTCGCTGCCTCCCAGAGGCGATCGATCTCTGCCTTGTCCCCAGCCTTAATGCGCGCGTAGTCGACGACTAGGAGTGGATGCGTAGGGACGTCGGAGGGGAACGCAGGGAAGTTGTGACTGGTGGCGAAGCCGCGCAAAGAAAGGCGAGCACAGCTCGTGGCGGAAGCGCGCCGCGCGATCGTCAGGAGCATCGGGACGTAAGTACGCAGGACGACGTGCGGAGCGAGGGAAAGCTTGTGGTCGACCGCGGCGGCGAGGTACTTATACTACCCAGCACGCGACCCACAACGTCAGTGCTTCTGAGGGTCCAGCAATGGAACATCGTGTACGCGCCTTGATCACGCGCAGCCGCACCCTGGCGGCGTCGCACTTCGGGAAGCGAGTTGGACAGCGGCGCATGCCCTTCATCGCCAGGGACGTCTTCGAGCGAGCGACGCCGACGGGCGTCGTGGGAGGGTGAGGAGGATGTCCGCTTCCTCGCCGCAGGCATCGATGATGATCTGCGGGAGAAGGACCTCGGAGGCATGAATAAGTGATCGTGCGTGAGAAGGGCGAAGCCATGACATAGACGTCGCGATGAGATTCACACAGTCCCGAAGATAGACGACGGAGCCATCTCCGCGAAGCTTCACGTCGAGGAACGAGCGAGAACAATGGCTGCAGAGGCATCAATCAATTCAACTATGCAAAGGCGATGTACGGTGTGGACGTACGCTACGAGTTGCTGCCCATTATCCTCTGGATAGCAGGCGGAATAGGAGGAAGAGCGGGGCAGCAGAGGGGGAAGAGTTGACCCGCCAGCTGATCTGAGGGCTGCTGCAAAGATGGTCACAATGGACGAGTCGAGTTCTTACGACGCTTGTCATGCGTCCGCTGATCCAAGGTGCACTGCTTGGGTAATCTTGAGCTTGGATAAGCGAGACGCATGACCTCAGCCTGCCTGCGTCTTCACCGCGTCCATATTACCGCGGCTTCGACTTTTGCGCGCGTCCAGTCTCCGCGGATCCCGCCTCTTCATAGTGAATCCGAGGTTGAACTCCATTGCGTCGTCTGTACCATTACAGTAGTGCCCAATAAGTCTAGTCTATCAGCGTGCACGAGTCCTGTACGAAGACACCATGAGCACCACTGATAGCCTCGCACAAACACCCTCACTTACCTGATCAGTCACAGCCAGTCCGCTAAACGTGCGCTTCTTCCCTTTTCCCCTCACCCACCTCAACGTCCCTGACCGCCGTCCGCTCCTCGTCCGTGCTTTCAGATGCCGCCTTCTCCTCTTTATGCCCCACGACGCCCACGCCGCGCAGGAAGGTAAACGCGAGAATGCTCGCCAGCGCGCCGAAGCCGAAGGCTGTCCACTGTGCGGCTTGATACGCGTCCAGCGGCGTCTTGCCCGACATCTTCTGCACATTGTCGAAGACAACGGTGGAGACGGCGATGCCCATCGAGGTGCCGAGCTGCGTAAGCGTAAGCGTCTCGTTCGTCCCCGTCTCGTCCCGCCAAACGATCAACGCGCGCCCACACTCACCTGAATCATCGTCTGGAACAGCCCCCCGCTCACGCTCTGCTCGTGTGGCTTCGAGATCTTCGCGATGAACAGCGTGCCCGCCGCGAACACAAAGTCCGCGCCGAAGACAGAAGTGATGGCGGCGGGGAAGCCGAAGGCCCAGTAGGGCGCGTTCGGGTCGATAAGCCCGAAGAGGAGGGCGGCGACGGAGGTGATGAGGGTGCCGGATACTATGGAGGAGTGTGAGTGCGTTGTGTGAGCATGGTAAAGAGGTACGGTAGATGGTAGACGTTAGGAGGGCGAGAGGATGGGGAAGAGCGGGATTGGAGGAAAGAACACGACGACGTACACATGAGCCACACCAAGCTGATATGCGCGACGAACTGCGCGATAAAGACATTGCACAACACGCCCGTCACGAACATCGGAATGAAGCGAATGCCGGCGAGCATCGGTCCGTAGCCTTGGTAGTTCTGGTAGAAGAGCTGAGAGAATGAGCGTCAGCTCGATTGTCCTACGTACTCAGCGGCGCGAACGAAGGCCGCAACTCAAATTCAAACCACTCACCTGCGCCCAAAACTGCCACCCCATAAACACACACCAATTGAGGAACGCGATGAGCATCTGCACACCGTACCGCCCCCTCGCGCGCGCAAAAAGAGACGGGCGCATGAGCGGCGGGGGCGTCCAAACGGAGTACGGCGCGTTCGGGTTGTCCTGGATGCGCTCGAGGTACCTGTGAATCGTCGGTCAGTATGCGCGTCGGGTCAGTATGCGCGTCGTTATTCAGCATGCTCGTCGTCAGTCAGCTTCTTCGTGAAGTCATAGGCCGACGATAGCTTCGCAGAGACGTATATAACCATCGCACTCACCACTGCCAGCACAAGAACACGCCCACGAGGAATACGCCGACGATGAGCAGCGCGATAATGTCTGCAATGCGAGTCAGCTCCTCGTCTCTCCCCTTTCCTCCACCCATTCACCACCGACACACGACCAACCACCAACGTCACCATCCAACACTTTCGAAGAGAAAACAAGGAAAACCACTCACATCCCGTCCCCCACTGCGCCGGCTCCGCAATCTCGCCCTGTGCCAAAATAAAGATAATAAACGTCAACCCGGCCGTGACGAGGAACGCGCCGAGCCAGTCCACGCGCCGGTCCTTCTCCGTCGAGGGCGGGTCGCGCGGGATGGCGATGAGGCCGCCGGCGAAGGTGCCCCCGGAAAGGGCGGCGGTAAAGTAGAAGGCGGAGCGCCAGGTTGGGCTAGTGAGGTGGGAAGGAGTGGGGAGATCAGGAGGATGTGGATTAAACAAGGGTGAGAGGGAGCGAGGTGAGGGAGATGGGGAGAAGGAAGAGTCAGCGAAGAGCGGAAGCAGAGGCGAGATGTCGGGCGTACTTTGTATATTGGGTAACCGCGCCACCAACGAGGGTGCCAAGGACACCGCCAACGGGAGCGCCGGCCGCGAATGTGGCGAAGGCGATCGAGCGCGCTCTGGATGGGGGGAATGCGTGCGCGAGAATGCCGAGCTGGGGGACGCATGTCAGCACGCATGTAGGGACGCATGTAAGAACGCATGCAAGGAAGCATGCTAGGACGTACGGCGGCGGGAATGGTGGCTGCACCGCCTGCACCTTGGAAGCCTCGTAGGATCTCGAGCGTGACCGCGTCTGTAAGCGCATATCAGAAGAGGTCCTTGTTCATGAAGGCGAGCACGCACCATTACAGAACCCACAGCCCAGCCCGAAAGCGAATAGCCAAGCCGCCCCTGCCAGGAACGTTTTCTTCCGCCCATACACATCCGCTATCCTCCCGAACATCAGTAGTAGGCATCCCTATACCCTCGTCAGCGCATATACAAGCCAGTCAATGTATCACGCACCGAGCTCAACGCATACGCGTTGGTCATCCACTGCAGCTGATCCTCCGGAATCCCCAGGTCTTCCCCGATCGTAGGCAGCGCGATCGCGACGGCGTTTATGTTCGAGATCTAGGGCACGCCATGTCAGTTCATGCACTAGCAAACTGGTTTGACTACGCACATTGACTGTCATCGCCGTCGTGCATACGGCCGTTAGCGCAATCCCCATCGCCAAGCTGGGTAGCGGAGGGGGCGGCTGGTCGTGTCCTACGGCATGGCCCTCGGAGCTCGCGCGCGTCCTCTTCTTCTCAAGGTCGTGCGTAGGGGCGCCATGCCCCGCGTCGTGCGCATGGTCTGCGGACATCCTCGTGTCGTGTTGTGTCTTGCCCGGTCTAGTCGTTCGTCCGTCCTCTCCGTTAGGGGTCCTTACTCGGAGCCGTCCGTCGTCCGTCGTCCGCGTCTGCTGCAGCCTTCCCTCCTCAGGGAACCTCAAGCTTCGCGTCTAGCCTCGAACAAGATGAGCGTCGAGAACAAGCCTTGTCTGCGTCTCTTTTTAGCGCCTAGGCACGTCATGGCGGGGATTGGATGATCGGTTCGAGCACATCGTCCGTCGCGTCGCATCCGCCGATTTTGGTCATCACGGGGGCCGCGTGGGTGCCACCGCATGCCTTTTTGGGATTACCCTTTGTTGGCGGAGGTTGCCGAGGGTCATAAACACCTATCTCAGGCGTATATCCGACGGCTGGATTTTGGCCAGAAGTGCTTACCTGGATATTCGTTGGGGACGGCGGGGGAGCGGGCGAGCTGACGAAGATTCGTAGTAAGCGAGGGATCAAGCGCAGTCTATCGACGTTCAGTTCGTTCTCAATGCCCGCCTTCGACGCCCACCTCGGTCCTCCTCCATGCCCTCACGAGATCCCTTTGACTCGTCGACATCTAATTCCCCAAACTCAACCTCTGGAGCGGCTTTCGGAGCCTTACGAGACGCTGCTCTTCATCATCGCCGCGCAAGCAGATGCGCGTTTGTCGGCGCGTAGTGGGTATTCAGTGGAGTGGATAGCTCGGGGGCTGCGTAACTCACGGGAGTATGGGGGTGTATACGGATGTGCCACTCGTCCTGTACGCGTACAACGTGGATGAGCGAACGAAAGCAGGGAGGGTACCGCTGGAAAGCATGGTGCTCAACGAGGATGCCGCATCGCGTATGCGGCACTGGAACATGCAATTGCGATGTAGGGCGGGATCTATACTTCCTGTGTCGTGTCTACAAGCCGTTATCGACGCACCTATACATCAATCACTGGACCAGTGTAGGTACGCATCGTCGCGTCAGCATTAGGGTGCGGGGTATGTGCTAGTGTCTGTAAGACGCATTCAGCACGAAGATGACGACACCAAGGCAATCAGTGCTCTTGCAGTAAATGAGTGAGCCGCCGCGTAACGCCAGCTTCAAAGAGCGATGCGTCGGCAACTTCGGATGGACGACAGTTCTCGGAGAATATCATCCCGCACATCCGAGCGCGGGTGGGTAATGGATTAAGGTCGCACGTACTAAGCACCAGGGGAATATCATAGTACAGAGATGCTACACAGAGGCAAAGAGCTTGATGGTAGACAAGCCGCAAATGCTGGACGTAGAATTTGATGGGTTAAGCACGAATAAACAGAGTGCCAAGAAGCTGGCGCATGTGGTCTCATTGAACAGCCTCCTTCCTGGACGTTGCAGGCCGGGGAGCAGGATAACGAGTGCGCAGAGGACGAACGTGTTCAATGAACGAAGAGCGGGTGGAGGATTAGATGCCGAAAGCAGGTTCGTGCTAGCGAAAGCGCAGGAGACGGATAGAAGAGCACACGCGGCGAATCGCATCAAGCAAGAGCGCAGAGATAGATCGAATACGGGAGCAGAATGTAAGCGCCATAGTATATAGCCATCAGCGAGAGAGTACCGAGATTGGCAGGGGCAGGGCGCGGCAGACAAACCCAAATCAGAGACGTAGGTTGTTCGACCCGCGAAAGGCAACTCAGGGCCCATGTGGCTCGTTCTCCTGGGCATTGTCCACCGAAGGACTTCGTAATAGCGCTCCCCTCGGATTTCTCGACGTCCATTGACTTTACACGAGGTCGAAAGAAAGAGAGAAAGTGAAGTGTGGGACTTCGTGGGCTTCCGGCCTTCGCCGTACACCGCTTGGACCAGTGCGTCATATATCGCATCTTCGTATCATTCGCCTCTTGCCCTTTACCACCATCCGAGCCTCACTCGATCCTGCTGCACTTCTGGCGCACGACAGCTTTCCGGACTGAGGCAAGCGAATCACACAATATTTGGCGGAAGCTATCACTGTAGATCCTGGACAAAATTCACCGGCGTGCCTTCCTCACGCACAAAAACGCGTGAAAAGTCACGATTTCGTTACGTTTTTGCGTGACGAACGTTGAAAAGGCAGGTTTTTTGCGTGAGAGCTCACGCACCTCAGACTCACTCGGTGCGTGAGTATCATGCGACGCGAGTTGGCGTGACAAAACGTGGGTCGCGAAGTGCGTGAGGAACCTGAGTGGGTGTCACCCGTGTGTTATGCCCTTGAGTCTCGCTATCTCCGTGCCGAAGTTTGCCGCTGATCTTATCGCCGTGTTATCTGACACGTGCGCAGACGGGTCAATCGTCTGTTACCATTTACACGGGCTGTCCTCTGACTTCAAAATGATAAAGCCTTCGAAGGGGCAGTTCATCTCAGATATATATGCAGGTACGCGATCTTTCGCATTTTTTGTACTACATGGCCGCAGAGGATGTCGCCCAACCCGGGACCGGCAAGTCCCGATGCGAGATAAGCGGCGTTGATCCGTTTTCACCTGATGGGCGTCACTATCGTGAGCCTCGGGGCATTCGCAGGGTGCGTGAAGATTGGTGATACAGTGTCACGGTCCTCACGCAATCGTGGGTCTCGACGTGGGTCAGTACCCACGAATTTTGTCCAAAATCTACAACCATACGGAAGCCTTGGTATCGCCCGCCTAGCTCAATCGGATAGAGCGTCAGACTCTTACTGACTAGGCGGAATCTGAAGGCTGCGAGTTCGACCCTCGCGGTGGGCTATCTTTTTGACATTCTCTTCTACAGAGAGCAACTCCTCGCTGGTGTGTGCTTTCGTCGTTACCCGAGCAAAGTCGAATCACTGACGCTGTACTTGCTCGCACAGAATCCCGAGGGATTTGAACTCGTGGGCGCTAGCGATCAATCCCGCGCGATCGGACAGCATACGCGTCTTGTCTTTTTCGTCCATCCTGCGCGTTCAAGATGTCGCTCAAGGTCCCCAAAGCAAATAACATAGAGCTCTTTAAGGAGGGGTACAAGGTGCGTAGACTGTGCTGTGCATCGCGATTCTTGCTCACGCACGCGCAGCACCTGCAAGGACTCGACGACGCGGTTCTGCGCAATATCCAGGCAGTAGCTGAGCTCTCCGACCTCGTCAGGACAAGTTTCGGTCCCAATGGTGCGTGGTGTAGCCCTCCGCAAGTGAATATGCGCTGACATCTCGCCAGGCCGCAACAAGCTGATCATCAACCATCTCGGCCGCCTCTTCGTCACCTCCGATGCCGCCACGATCATTCGCGAGATCGAGGTCGTCCATCCAGCCGCGAAGCTCCTCGTCATGGCCTCGCAAGCCCAGGAAGCGGAGGTGCGTCCCCCCGCACGCGTCGATCGCGACCGCGCACACCCAGCCTCACACGCGCACAGATGGGCGACGCGACGAACGAGGTCATCATCTTCGCGGGCGAGCTGCTCAAGAAGGCCGAGCAGCTGCTCATTCTCGGCCTCCACCCGAGCGAGATCATCAAGGGGTACGAGATGGCGTCCGTCAAGGCGCAGGAGGAGCTCGAGAGTGCGTGTCGCGCAGCGCATCCATGCCCACCGATTAACCTCCCCCCAGAACTCTCCGTCAAGACCCTCCCTTCCCCACTGACCACCTCATCCCTTGCTACTGCCCTCCGGCCCGCGATCGCGTCGAAGCAGTACGGCGTCGAGGACAAGCTCGCGGCGCTCGTCGCAGAGGCGTGCTTGGCCGTGATGCCCCCGAACCCGAAGAACTTCAACGTCGACAATGTGCGCGTCGTGAAGATCATGGGCAGCAGCCTGAACAACAGCACGGTCGTCCAGGGCATGGTCTTTGGTCGTGAGCCAGAAGGTGCGTAATTGTGCAGACGTCACTTCCCCCGGATCTCGAACGCGCTCGCTCCTCCAATCCATCTCTTCTATGTTCTGCAAAGCGATAGACCCCCGTCCCCCGTCCCTCGACCGTTCCGCACACCCACGCGAGATATCATGCCAGATGCGCCTCTCGACTATCTGCGAGGGAACAACAGGCGCGCCCCCACGTGCTGCACGTTCACCTTGATGCGAAGGGCGTTCAGATTCGCCTCGCGAGCTCAGCGTCTTTATTGGGGGCGTCTATCTTTTTGCAATCAGCTGTCATGGAGACCCCATCCTCCCTCTACTTGTCATGGAAACCCCTTCACCCATGTCAGGTCCTTGCTGGTGTACTGATCACGCATCGCAGGCTCCGTCAAGAAGGTCGAGAATGCAAAGGTCGCCGTCTACACCTCCGGCGTGGACATTTCGCAAACAGAGACGAAGGGCACGGTGCTCTTGAAGAATGCGAACGAGATGCTCAACTTCACCCGGGGCGAGGAGGAGCAGCTCGAGAAGGTGCGTCCTCCATGCTCCTCATGCACCGTACACCCCTCCCCCACCTCTTTATCACAAACCTGGTATTGTTCACGAACTAACGACTCCCCTCAGATCATTAAAGAGATCGCCGACGCCGGCGTCCGCGTAGTCGTCGCCGGCTCTACCGTCGGCGACCTCGCCCTCCACTACCTCAACCGCTACAACATCGCCGTCCTCAAGGTCCTCTCCAAATTCGATCTTCGCCGTCTGTGCCGCGTCGTCGGCGCGACCCCGCTTGCGCGCCTCGGTGCCCCCACCGCTGAAGAGGCTGGCCACGCCGACGTCTTCGAGACCAAAGAAATTGGTGGCGATCGTGTCACTGTCGTGCGCCAGCTTGGGCCTGGTGACCCTGGCTTCAAGCCCGACGGTAAGGGCGAGCCGACGAGGACCGCGACGGTGCTCCTGCGCGGCGCGACCGCGAACCGACTTGACGACCTCGAGCGCGCCGTTGACGACGGCGTGAATGTGTTGAAGGCGCTGTTGAAGGACGGTCGGTTAGTCCCGGGTGCGGGTGCGTCGGAGCTTGAGCTGGCGAGGAGGGTGGACGTGTACGGCGCGGGAATCCGCGGGCTAGCGCAGCACGCGGTGAGGAGGTACGCGCAAGCCCTGGAAGCGGTGCCGCGCGCGCTGGCGGAGAACGCGATGGGCGGGCGCGCGGGGAACGAGGTGGTGAGCAAGTTGTGGGCAAAGCACGAGGCGGAGGGCGGCGAGGAGTGGGGCGTGGATGTCGAGGTGAGTAGAACTCGATCTCTTCGACGTCGGCATGTTCCTGACACACCTCTCCAGGCCGAGTCCGACGGCACCCTCCCCGCCGCGCAGGCGGGCATCCTCGACGCGCTCGCCGCCAAGGCGTGGGCCCTGCGTCTAGCGACCGAGGCCGCTGTCAGCGTGCTCAGCGTCGACAGCATCATCATGAGCAAGCCTGCGGGCGGCCCGAAGGTGCCGCAGCAGGCGGGCAACTGGGATGAGGACTAGTGGTAGTAGGATCATGTTGAGGTTAGAGAGCGTAGATGAGGATGTACTCACGAGGAGAAGAGGGACGCGTAGTATACTCACTTGTATCCATAGTTGCTTCAGCGCGCAAAAGCCATCTTGTGTGGCCTCGAACAGTGTGAACGACTCGAGCCTGATTTAAGCATTTGTAGTCTTTCACTGGGTCTCAAAGCAATCGCGAAAGACGCTTTACCGGTGTTGAGGTCGAACTTCCTGAGTAAATCACGCATCGCAGATTCCAGGGCGCACTGCGCCCAGCATTGTTACTATTCCAAGACAACAGACAGATAGATAACGAGTGAGTTCCAGCTTTTGTGAGGCTAGGTATCAAGCAGACAGACGGGACAACAGACAACAGACAACAGACAGTAGCTAGTAATATATGTGGGGTTTTAATGCGTTAGGGTCCGGGGCTATGGGAGAGGGATGCATAATAAATGTACAATGGGAGCGAGAAAGTGAGATCCGGATCCAAGAAGAGAGAGAAAGATCGTTATTAGGGTCATAAACTTTGCGCCAGGAATCAGATTCCTGGCTTTGCTCCGCGTTCTCCGCCGCCGCCTTCTATACGACGCTCTTCACCATCTTCAGCGTCCTCCGAACATGGCGTCTCGCACCGCCATCCACGCGGCGCCGAGAGCGCATGTATCGGGGCCCGTGGTCGTCTTTGATCATTTTCGAGGGCTTTCCGCGTCGAGGATTACCAAGGTTTTCGGCCGTGACCCATTCGCCCCTCAAGCCCCACCCGCCATCGCATCCCGCGCCCTCGCCTGCTGGTACTGCACCCACATCGCCGTGCGGTACGCCTCCGCGCCCGGCCCGCCCTCGCGCACCTCCCACTCGATCTGCGCGCGCGAGACCGGCGGCGGGCCCTGCAGCGCGAGGTCGCGCGGGGAGATGTAAGCGGCGTCGGGGTGGGCGGGCTGGTGGCGGACAGGAGCGCCCGGCAGGTTACGGCCCTCGAGGTGCGCGAGCTGGGCGAAGAGGGCGCGGCGCTGGACGTACTCGGCGTGCGATGCCTTGTGCTGCTCGTAGACGGGCGAGTGCGGCTTGGCGCTGGCGCGCTGGAGGTGGTCGAGGCGGGCGCGCTGGGCGTGGAGCTGGAGGGTGGGTGAGCGACTGTATTGGAATGAGAAATAGAGGAACAACTGACCTGAGCAAACTTGGAGTACGAGAACTTCTCGTCATTCCTCGCGTCGACCTTCTTGTACCTCTCCGCCTCACCACCAGGGCCGCGACCCACTGCCCGCCCCTCACCCCTCGCCGCGATGAACGCCACCATCGCGGTGCGCACCTCGCCCTTGGGCAGGTTTTTCGCCGACGGCGCGCGCCCCGCGCACATCGCGGGCACGACGCGCGAGCCGCGCTTGGCGGCTTCCTCAAAACGTGCGTCGAGCCGGCTCTGGCGGACGTGCTCGACCGCCATGGCGAGGTGCTTTAATTCGCGTCGATGGCGCTCGTCCTCCTTTGGGTCAGTGAGCTCCTCGGAGTCGGTGCGCCCGTCCTCAGATTCACAGCGCTCGTCCTCAGAGTCACTGCGTTTGTCCTCAGAGTCACTGCGTTCGTCCTCGGGGCTGGAACGGTCATCGTCGTCCTTCGTCGGCATGCTCGCGTCGTCCTCGGTCAACGAGAGGTAGTCATCCCCGAAGGCGATGAGGTGGTCGTCAGGGGAGGCGATGAGCGCGGCGTCGTTGAGCGGGACGTAGTTGGAGGCCCGCGAGACGAGGGAGGAGGCCCGCGAGACGCGAATGGAAGCCGGCGAGACCCGCGACACGCTGAAGGCTTTCGCCGACGACGCGGAAGAACAAACCCCCTCATCCTCACTCGCCGAGAAAAACTCCTCGCTCGACGACGCCGGCGACGAAAAGACCTCCCCGCTCGACGACGACGCGGGCGAGCCCTCTTCCTCGCTCGACAGTCCTTCCTCCTCCTCCTCATCCGAATAATACCCCTCCGACCTCGGGTATTGCGGCCGGCGCGTGACGATGAAGGAGGTGGGCTGCGAGGCGGTGTTGTCGGTGGAGGGCTTGGACGCGTAGCTGTCTTCGGTGACAGGCTTGACAGCATTGTCGGTGAGCTTTGAGGTGTTGTAGCTAGCAGGATCAACGGCCTTGTCGGTGGAGGGGTTGGACGTGTTGTAGTTGGCAGGCTTGACGGCCTTGTCGGCGAAGATGTTAAGCAGGGCTGGCGCGAGCGGGATATTGGCGGCGTAGGGCGAGCCGGCAGCGAGGGGGAGGCCGTTGGTGTCGAGGTAGGGCGAGCCACTGATGTAGGGTGAGCCGCTGATGTAGGGTGAGCGGCCGTGCATCTTCACCATGCGCGGCGGCGCGTACCCTTTGTTGGTTTTGTTGGCCGGCACGTAAGCCTTGTTAGCCCGGTAAAGGTGCCCCGAGGGCGCGCGGTACAGCTGCCCCGAGGGCGCGCGGTAGAGCGCGTTGCCCTTCGACGGCTTGTAGAGGGTGCTCATGTACGACGGTTGGTACGACAGACTCGGGAGCGAGGTCGTGGACTTTGTGTCGGGGCGCGTGAGGGAGGTCATGTTGGGCAGCTTAGCATGGACCATGTTGGAGCGCGTCGCAGAGGTCATGTTGGGGCGCGTCACGGACGGAGTCAGTTGTGGGTATCCGGGAGTGCGACGCTGGGTGCGCTGCGAGGGTACCGACGGCATGTAGTAGGCTGGCGAGGACATGGCGATGAGGGTACTGGAAGAGTTAACGGACACGCGATTGATGGTTCGTGGCGCTCGATTTATATGGTTCTGTTGGCGGCCACTTGTCAGTTGTCGTCCGACAGCCAACCATTGCCAGCCACTCACCTGTTAGTAGACGATGGTTGAGCACTCGAAGGGGGATAGATGCACGCGACTGAGCAAAGGACGCGTCGAGGTCGGGGTGGCGGGGGCGTTCGACGGCGCGACGACGGGTCCAAGTACGCAGTGGCAAATGGGGCGGAAGCAAGGAGCAAGCACAGCCAGGTCCGCTCCTTATATATGACGCCACGCGCCCGCGCTGAAAGCCCCCGCTCGGCGCCATGGCCGCCCCTCGTCTCTGAAAGGGGAGCACAATGAGTCGCCCGGTCGATCAGCCGGCGCGTGTCGTGTTTGTCGGGCGCATTGATTAGCGCGACTGAATGGAGTGGCTTGTGCTTGGCAGTGCAAGTATAGCGCGGGGCTGGCCTGAATGGCGCGGAGTAGGGCGTAATGACGCCGACAATTGCAGATTCCCGGCGTTTGTTCCCAATAAGGCTATCTTTAAGTTCGACTTGGCTGCGGAAGCGGGGCGCGAGCGATAGATCGACGTAAAACAAAGGAAGATGCATATCGGAAGAAGCGTGTCAGCCTGTCACGGAGCCTCGACGGTCGATTTACGGTGCATGGTCCGGCAGTTCCGCAAACAACGCCGCGCCTGAAAGCGCGCGTCAGGCCAGAGTCTTCCCATGATTTGCTTCCGAGCGAGGGCTTCGAACGCCTAAGTGACTCACCAATATCACGCAACAGTTCTGCAGAGCTTTGCTGATACGCCGACATACAACACGCGCACGGCTTGCACGCAACGCTCCGCGGAGTTGAATGTTCGGAAGCAAAACGCGCACCGTGGGAAGTTTCGACGAAAACGGCTGAATGATGCCACGTGCACCGGCGCGCGGAGGATCCGATCGAGCCGCCGATCGCGTTTGCCGCAGAACACCATGTCGAAGACGAGCAAAAGTGCACCGGCGGCGCCGTCGTCAAATTGGATGGCGTTGCAGAAGGTACGTGCGCGACTGATGAGTACATCTGAGAAGGCTGAACGGCGCGCAGTCGTTGGGGAAACCCGTGCACAAATCGAAGGGGAAGCAGGCGGATGAGCAGCCACGGAAACGACGCAAGCTATCGCATGATTCGGAGGAACTCATGTTCAGTCGTGCCCCTAGGACGGGAGCTAACGATGCGTCGACATCTGCTGGACCTAGTACATCGGCAGCGAACGATATGAAGAACGGAGAATCGCTTGCAGCGCTGCGACAGATGGTCTTGGGGAAGACCGTACTGACGGAGGCGCACAAGCAGTACGTGCATCACGCTCTTCTCATCTACTTGTTGCTGATGGACCTCTCTCTCCCCTCCTAATGTCCTTTCTCTTCCCGTTCTTACCAATCTCGTCTGGCGCTTATACAACCCTCCCCGTCCCTCCCTCCCTCATCCCCTTCCTCCCTGCCTACCTCCTCTCCCTCCCTCTCTCCCTCCCTCCCCGTCCCCACCCCCTCCTCTGCCGCCCACCCCCATCTCCCCAGACCCGGCAAATACCTCGCCATGGACTGCGAGATGGTCGGCGTCGGCCCCGACGGCACCGAATCCTCCCTCGCCCGCGTCTCCCTCGTCAACTTCCACGGCGCCGTCCTCCTCGACGTCTTCGTCCGCCAGCGCGAGCGCGTCACGGACTACCGGACGCACGTGTCGGGCGTGCGGGAGAAGGACATGCTCGGCGCGCGGCCTTTCGAGGAGGTGCAGAAGCAGGTCGCGGAGCTGCTGAGGGATAAGATATTGGTGGGGCACGCGGTGCATAACGATCTGCAGGTGCGGCAGCTCCCTAATTTTCGACAAACATGTACTTACCCCACCCCCAGGCCCTCCTCCTCTCCCACCCGCGCGCGCAGACGCGCGACACGCAGTTCTTCGCGGGCAAGCTCAAGCTCGTGCGCAGTAGCCGGATCGCCCTGCGCGCGCTCGTGCAGCAGGAGCTGGGCATGGCGATCCAGGCGGGGGAGCATAGCTCGGTGCGTAGCCAATCTTTGTCGTTCTCGTCCCTTCTTTGCCGTGCTCGTCCCTTCTTTGTCGTACTCGTCCCTTCTTTGTCGTACTCATCCCTTTCTCCTTCTTAATCCTACCCTTGAACATGCTCCTATACGCTCTCATTTCCTATTCCATACGCTCGCCCGACCTCGTGTTCCTACCCGCTTGTTTCCGTATTCCTCCGCTTGTTCCCATATCCCTCTCCTCGCCTGCATTGTCTTTCCCCTCATCCTGATGCGTACTTTATAACCGGCACTCACATCCTCCCCTCACTCACATCCTCCCCTCACTCACATCCTCCCCTCACTCACATCCTCCCCTCACTCACATCCTCCCCTCACTCACATCCTCCCCTCACTCACATCCTCCCCTCACCCACATCCTCCCCTCACTTACACCCTCCCCTA
Organism: Pleurotus ostreatus/Saccharomyces cerevisiae fusant; assembly: GCA_024196135.1. Taxonomy (NCBI): domain Eukaryota; kingdom Fungi; species Pleurotus ostreatus/Saccharomyces cerevisiae fusant. The sequence continues at coordinate 44,003 of JAMQCK010000122.1, read as the reverse complement.
CTTATCACTTACATCCCCCCCAGGTCACCGACGCCCGCGCCACCATGGCCGTCTTCCGCATCCACCGCCGCGAGTGGGAGGCGTGGGCCGCCGCGCAGGCGCGGAAGCGCGCGCGGAGCGAGAGTAAGGGGAATAAACGCAAACATGGGTCGCTAGCCGGTGACGGCGACGCGGATGCCGATGATGTAGGAGGTGCGGACAGTGCGGATGCCGATGATGTAGGAGGTGCGGACGATGAGGAGGATGGGGACGGTGCGGGGGATGACGGCGAGACACCGTGGAGGACGCCCTCTAAACCCAAATCGACATCGTCGTCGAAGAAAACCAAACCCCATCCCAAACAGGGCATCTCGTCCGGCCTCTCGACCGTCGTGCGACACGCGGGCGGGGCGAGGGAGGTAAGGAGGGGAGCCGGTGCGAGCGGGAGTATAGGAGGCAAGTCGGCGAGAGAGGGCGGCGCGAAACCAGCCAAGGAGAAAACGCAGTGGTGGAAGGAGCTCGGCTCCGGGACGGTGAAGGGGTCGATGCAGCTATGAGGTCGATGTGGTTATGAGGTGTGGGGCTGGCGCGCGATGCAGGTTCATTTACGATTTGCACTTACTGACTGCGTGTCTGTCGCTCTACTATCTGATCGAGGATCCGTGATCATCACCCCGTCGAGCAGAGTTGACTGTCTTTCGCTATGTGCACCCTTTCTTGCCAAGCCGTGCATATCCGTTTCTCGTCCCAATCAACATTCCATCGACCAGAAGCATAAATTGAGATAGTGTCGTCCGACCTTCCTCAAGACCAGGAAGTCTAAACCCTTTATGAAGACTAGGAAGTCCCATCCCGTCGTTTAATCGCGCCAGACACCAGGACGACTGCAATGCTCGCAAGGTATAAAGAGTCAACAGTAGAGAGATAAAGCAAGCAAAAAATGTACCAGTCGAATCAATAGCCCACCGCGAGGGTCGAACTCGCAGCCTTCAGATTCCACCTAGTCATGTAAGAGTCTGACGCTCTATCCGATTGAGCTAGGCGGGCGATACACGAGGCGTTCTGAGCACCTTCAGTCTCCACGCGACTGTCTCGCAGCTATGTACGGTCCTCCGTGATCCTATTGAAGGATTGAAAGAAAGCGAGGTCAAGAAGCCTTGCATCGCAGCGACCGCAGCGCTCCCTTCCCCGCCTTCGCACACCGTGCGAACTCTCGCCCCTGTCCTTCGGCGCTTAAACGCTCCACGCGTCCGCCCTCCATCCCCCGTCATCCGTGCACATCCCGGTCGAATGGCGCCCAAGTTGAAGTTCAAAGTCAAGGTATGCATTTCTTCACGGAATTCCATGCATCGTCTACCACCTACGAACTCCTCTGACACGCAGGCATCAGGAATACAAGCCTCCCAGCGATGCCGTCTTTCTCGTCGTGGTCAACCCATGGGGGCAGGACGGCATTACGCACAAGACCAGTCAGACTGGGTTCCACAACAACCTTGGAGCGTGGCTGGAGATTGCGAGTGGGATGAGACCGACCGCTCTGTACTATCAAGGAACGGTACGTCTTCTATGTATCCAACTTCTCGAGCGCATCCGAGCCCTCTTCCGTCCTGCCACAAGTACCCAGTTACGTATGAATCTTCGAAGCGTTTTCATGCGCTTTGGACGCGTACTAATAAAGCGTGCTCACCCCGCGAACGCGTCTGTTCTTACATGACCTCACCACAGCACGCCGAAGTCATCGTCGAGTTCCCCATCAGCGTCCCTCTAGAGAAGCTCTTGGGAGACCATCTCCTGGAGGAGATTTTCGACATACCAGGCTTACCCGGCGCCTCGTTCATCTACCCGTATAACTTCAAGAATCAAGGGCACCCGGAGCGGAAGCGTCAGTTCGTTCGAACACATCGTTGTTTTCTCTCCGTCTATCCTGTTCTCTTCGTCTACTCCTTTCCTTACCTTCCATGTTGTTCGTTTGCCTTCGTTTCATTATTCAAATCCACCTTCGTACTTACTTACCGTCTATTCGCGGTCTGTGTATACTAATCTACACCGCAGAATGGGTCGAAGCGCTTTTCACCTATCAAGCTATCCCCCGCGACTTCCCCATCCGCCAGCCATATCCACCACCGCATCGCCCTCTCTCAAAGCCCGTCACGCACCACAGCGGTATCCTCGCTAGCATCCCCGAAGAACACTGGGCGCGAGTGGAGGGGGCGAGGAAGGAGTGGGAGGAGGCCGTCAAGCGCGAACGAGGGGAGCGAGACGAAAGAATCAGGAGGCAAAAGGCGGAGAGGGAGGCAAAGGCGAAGAGGGAGAAGGAAGAGAGGGAAAGGCAGGCGGAGGACTTCTTGCGTGGCGTTCAAGAGGAAGCGGAACAGCGAGAGCGAGAAGAGAGGGAGAGGAGGGAGATGGAGGAGGCGGAGCGAAGGGTGAGTGTTCGTCTGGTCCCAATCGTCGCACTGCGTCATGCTGGCTCAATGCCCTGGCGCGGAGTCTTTGCGCTGGAGCGGCTGAAGGGCTCGATTGACCGCGAGCAATCGAGGACGAGGGCGCGGATTGACTGACGCAATCCTGCAGCGCCGAGAGTTCCAGCACTACGAGCGGCCGGCGCAGCTAGATGGGGCCCCTGCGAACCAACCCCCGCCAGCACAGGTTAAGTCGGAACCCGACGTCAAGCGCGATCCGTACGAGGAGGGTGAGTCAGGCTTTCGTCTGCTCAAACTACAGTGATCCGCGACGATGGACTTTCTCTCCCGCGCGCCGGGCGTCGTTGGCCTGCCTAGTTGACCGCGTCGTCGACTCACTATCTTGGTTGCACTCTACTACATGCTTTCGCTGACTGGCTCTGTAGAGGACGAATACGCACGCAATCTATGGCCGACGCCGACGGAGGACAACGAAGACGTGAAGCCCAGTCTCGCGGAACTGGATCGCGCGATCAAGGGCGAGCCAGATGTCAAGCAGGAGGAGGGACTCATAGAGCAAGAGGAGAGGGGAACGAGTACGGCAGACGGGGGTGGTACGTATTTGATACCTCATGCGCGGCGTGGAAAGCTGACTCGCCTTCCCCTATCAGTGAGCGACGAATGGCGGGCGCTCTACAGCGGGCTGGAGATGCCTTCCGCGCCGGGCCAAGGTGGTGAAGCGTCTGGTTCCCGCGTGAAGCAAGAAGGACAGGACGCCTGCGTCAAGGAGGAAAGACGCGACGGCTTCTTTCAGACTGAGCGGGGCCCCTTCGTCAAAGAGGAGCGTCGCCCAGATCCGGAACTCGCGCGCGCTTTCGCGTCTCTCCCACCCGATCTGCGGGATGGTCGATATAGCTCTGACTCTCGTGCGTCTTCCGCTGGGGTGAAGCAGGAGTACGGCGCGCCGTCGAGGTCGGTGAAGGAGGAGCCTCGCAATTGGGGAGGTGAGTGAGTCCATGGTGTTCATTTCTTCACTACTGAAGATGGTCTTTCAGGTTCGCAGAGAGGGTCGGCTTCTCGTCCGCCGCAAGATCTCGGCATCCGTAGATGTACGAAATTTCCTGATATAAGCAGCAGACGCGCTAACGCGTAATATAGCGGCTCCTTATCAGGTTCTTCATCGTTCTCGAAGTCAGCCTAGCCATGGTATGTCAATTGTGCATGTATCCCATGGCGCGCGTATTGATACACGCAAAGATTCAAGTACTTCACGCGGTCATGGCGCGCCGTATTTGCTTCCATCCCTGCCGGGTCACCGAGCTGGCCCAACATCGTCTGTTGGGTATTACGATGCGCAAAGGGATCCGCGCCAGCGAGGTCAGGCTCCCTCTCGTTATCGGTGAGACCGACTCATCCTCCTATAGGTAATCCGTCCAAGCGCGATAGGAGTGGAGGGCGAGAGCAGGGTGAGTGACTACGAGTTCGAGTGGTGGCGAGATTCTCGTGTGCTCAAACGGCACAGGGAACCGCAAGCGTGTCAAGGCGGACGATAATCTTTGATTTACACCGCTCGTGGCCGTTCTGATGCGAGTCGCGAGGCGCAGTGGCGACATGCAATCCAATCAAGTCTGGTGAATTGGTGAAATCAGCAGGCTACATCTGCGCGTTTGAGAGGACACGACTCCATAACCGTCAGGCGCATACGACAGCGGGTGTTTCTGATCTCCGTTTACATAGCTGTATCCTAGTCAACAGCTTCTTTTGACAGATGCAGGCGGCTCGTACCTTTCCAGAGCTCGTACTTCGCCATGTCCAGCGCTATGTACCCGACATCAAATCGCCGACCACATATCCCTCGTTCTAATCACTGATCACTCAGCTGCAGTACACCCTTCGACGTTGGTTGCGATCAAGGTGCTGACGGCGAAGCCTGTCCTTAGACGACTTGGACGTGCCATGACTCAAGGGTCACCCGAATGCGCTTGTCTGAATTAGGTTGGTCTGTCAAGTCAATCAGCGACGTCCGTCAGCAGATGGCTATCGGTAACGGCTTTGAGAGGCATATATGATTCGCCGGCGCCTCGTCGCGCGGGTTGGCTCTGCACGACGACCCCAACAACAGCATCGACCTCGATGGCGAGGGAAAATCCGCTTACCGCAGCGAATACACTTCTTTTACAGACCTTTGTCTGGGGTGCTGGGATCGAGATGGCACTATATGGTATACCAGAATATTTTCCAGCGCTGCGATGGCTGACTATGCGGAACTGCAGGTATCCATTTCGCTCTCTTCGTCTCTTCGTGCGTCGCCATGATGTACAGGAACGCTCACTTGCGCGCTCTTCGCAAACTACTCACGCATACGCAGACATCAGCCACCTCAGACCTCCTTCCTCCCCATCGCGACCACCGCCATCTTCGTCTTCTCCACATTCATCATCACTGTCAATCGCATGGCGTATATAGAGATGATTACGGTGCTGGGCGGGCGGTTACCGGCTGGATGGCTGCGCGCGCTCTTGATTGTGCAGGTCGTCGGAAATCGGGTCACGGTAAGCACGCTACCTTCAAATATCCCTACTCCTTTCAGCTGAATGAGTCGCGCGCAGTTCTTTCTGGGGGATCTAATCGTCGTCTGGCGAGCTTGGGTACTGTGGAAGTACTCGAAGACGGTCCGCGTCATGCTAGGATCATGCGTGTTTGGGATGCTTGGTGTGTGCTTTTGCGACAGTATCGTGGATTGGAAGTGACCTATCTCACCAGGCGGAGGCGTTGCAGACATGGTTGTGGGCGTCCGAGCCCATGACCGAGGACAGACAGCTTCCGCGTCCATATTGGCACGCGTATTGACGACGCTGCTTCCTGTGCTGGTGTCCAGCATCATCAGCACGTCATTGGTCGCGTATAGGGCTTGGTGTGTATCCATACTTTTTCGCTATAGAAAGCAGTACTCAGGCTCGTCAGGCAATACTACCGCAACGTCAATGCAGAATATCACTGGCGCTTACTCCCTCGCATTGGAAGAGCCCTGCCATTACTCATCGAGACAGGGGCGATGTACATTGCTTTTTGGGTATCTACACAGTCTTCAATGGTACTACTGAATCTGACACCGCGCAGATCGCCTGCCTCATCATTGGGACGCGCAGCTCTGCCACTGGTGACGGCCGATTCTATTATCTGTGGGCAGCGATCACGCCCAATGTCATCGTACGTCTATGCTTGCATCTGGAACATCCTCGCGCTTTTCTGACGATGTTCTTGCAGGGAATCTTCCCAACTGCGATCATCCTGATCGTCGCTACCAAGAGGTCCTTCGCGGACCCGGCGCGGCCGACATTGGAGGGGGATGATACATCTAATGCCATCAGGTTCACGGCCTATCCCAATTCTCTGACCAGCGTCGCGGATCCTGCGAGCGGGAGCAGGACGGAAGAACCAGTGACCGTAATCTTGTAGTGATCTTGTAATTTGTTTTGTAATATCGTCGAAAAACACTTCGTGTATCGCCCGCCTAGCTCAATCGGATAGAGCGTCAGGACCGACTGTTCGGTGAGAATGCTCACGACTGCTAAGCACTGAGCTCGAGAGAACTTTGAAGCTGCGACAAAATGAAACCTCCATTCCGCCTTCCTTTTCCTCATCACGGCTCCATCATCACACTCCATCACATCTGGACCTACAACTGCACTAGCCCCTATTTCCTGATGGCCGACCAAAATCCGCCTCTCTGACCCCTTGTCCGAGGCTTTACCGGACTTGGCGAATACCTGCGTTGCTGCTCCTGCAACTTAACTGCTACTCGGGAAGCCACTATACAGCAGCGTGCCGACCACGCTGCTCGCATGGCTGCATGGCAAGCACAGTGTTGACAAGACGAAGCTGTTGACCGTGCTCGTGCGGGTCGAAGCAGAGGTCGCTGCCGCTACTGCCGAACAGGAAGCGAACGAAGCGTGTGACGAAGAAGAGCATCAAAAGCTCAAACTCCCTCCTCTGAGCCTCGACTCCCCTCTCCCCCCAACGCGAGTTTTTTCCCGCACAATTCGTTCGAGCGCATACTCGTCCGTTACTACGCCGAGGCGCGCGCCCGCCTCTTTGAGGTCATCGCGCTCAAGAAAGCCATCCTCCCCAACCTTACAACCATCCGTGAGGCGAGGCTGGACACGATCGAGCGCGACCTCATCCGCGAAGAGCAGCTTAAAAGCGTGCGTCCTATGCTCCTTCTATTCATAGGATCACGCCAACCAATCCTTTTTATCTCGACGGTACAATGTACATCACGCAATGGCTCTTTCGGTTTTCTTGCTTACATTGCATACCGCGTTTTCCGCCGCCCACGCTGCCCATGTCGCTCTACCCGCATGCTTGTTTATGCCTACTGTGTTCCACGCCGCCCACGTCGCCCACGCTGCCTACACCCCTTCCCGCTACAAACAGCTCGCCGCCATGACTGCCCAGGCAACGCACGCTGCGCCCTTTTTTCCAGCCCTCGCAAGCGCCTCAGCTTGGTTTTGGTGGCAATTACCGCCGCGCATATCACGACCAAACCCAGCGGGGACCTGGTGATGACTGTCTTCCACCTACCTGCCTCGAAATTGGCGCCCGAGCATGGAGAGGACGTGCATTGGGTACCCGAGACCGACGACACCAACCCGGCTCTGCGTGCTCTGCTAATCCACTTCGCGATCAACAACGCCCTCCCCTAAATGGCTCTTTCCTCATATCGCCACCATGCTCAGATGCGGCCTCCCACACGGCACGCTTTCCTGTCGCGTCTCCGCAAAGCCACTGCTGATGTCGGTGCGGACTTTTCCTCTTGCGTGGAGTTCCCTTCGAGGCCGTCAAGCAGAAGGGTCGATGGAAAAGCGAGGCTTTCACACTGTGCCCCAGCAATCCTGCGGAGATCATGGTGCCCTATTTTTCTCAGCAATCGGCAATACAAGATCACCTCACGCGCATCTCGCTGCCGCCCGTTCGCTAGTGGGAGTCGCACGCTCCTTCCGTCGGGGTATCAGCGTTGTTCGCTGACGCGTCGCTTCGCGACCTCACAGCCGGGGGTCAAGCTCGCACGCTGATCCCGCATCTCTTGAACCTGTCGTCCTTCTCCGAAGCCTCCCGGCGGCTAAGGAGCGTCGAGGTTCCCCGACTACGACGAGAGCGAAGGAATCCGCTGTTCGCCAAGTCGAACCGCCCTCACGTGGGTCCACGTGCTCGCCATACCGCGCCGCCACCGCGCGGCGCGCTTGATGCCGACCCCCAAGCGAGACTCCACGCTCTCTCGCACGTACATACCTTATCACTCCTGCCGCCGCTCCTTCCTCTCCCGATACTCCTTTACCCGCCCGCGATGTTCGTCTTCGGTCGCCCGCCACCGCCCGGGCCGCCGCGCCTCGCCATCCCCGAGCTGCTCTTCGAGATCTTCCGCGACGGGCGCCTGAGCAGGCGCGATCTGTCGCGTGCGGCGCTGGTGTGTAGGGCGTGGCATGTGGTGGCGGATGTGGTGCTTTGGGAGGATATGCCGGGGCTGGCGCCGCTGCTGATGCTCATGCCGCCGGATGCGTGGACGATGGTGAGTCCGGGCGTGTGCGCGCGGGATGACGACTCACGAAGAGATTAGACCCCATCAAGGAGGAGGGTGGAGAAGCAGACACTCGTATGTGGGCACTCCTCCTTCATCGCTCGTCGCTGACCCCGCCAGGCCTTCCGCCGTGCACTGCGCGCCTCCGACTGGACCAATGTCCTCACCCGATCGTGCTCCGTCCGACGTCTTACCCTATTCGGCGCTCCACCCGAATGCATCCAGCGCGCCATCGTCGCCTGCCCGCCACCCACCAACCTCCTCCCCAAGCTCCAGACCCTGACCCTCACCCAGCTCGTACCCCGACCCGAGAGCGCGGACCCCCTCGCCACAACGCTCACCCGCGCCTTCCTCTCCATGCTCTTCGCCGCCCACCCCTCCCCGCGCCACCTCCGCCTCCGCGACTGCGCGCCCGAGCTCGCGCAGCACGTCCTCGCGCACCCGCTCGCCGCCCGCCTCGAGGACGCCACGCTCGACGTGCGCCTCGCCGACCTCGCGCGCCTCCCCGCGCCGCCCACACTCCGCCGCCTCCGCGTGCACGCGCTCGACGGCCGGCGCGCGCTCCAGCGCACCCTCCTCGACGTCCTCCCCGGCTACCGCGCGCTGACGCACCTCGCGCACGTCGAGATCACGGGCCCGGTGCAGCTGTTTGACGCGGATGTGGCGGCGGTGGCGCGCGCGTGGCCGGCGCTGCAGACGCTCGTGCTGACCCCGCATGCGACGGGGGCGTCGTGTCTGACGTTGGGCGCGCTCGTGCCGCTTGCGAAGCACTGCCCGAAGCTGGAGTTCATCGCGCTGCCGCTGTGCGCGCTGGACGTGCCGAATGAGGGTGCGGGGGGACACTACTACCTCCGCCCTCGCTCTGCTGCTTCCCTTGCCACCGTCGCGTCGTGCAATCCCCTCGTCCTCGTCCTCTGGCGCGCCCTTGGGCGCTCGGACAGGAACTACGGCGCCCACGTACCCCACTACGATCCCGTCCTTCTCGCCAAGTTCCTCGTCTCGCTGTTCCCCAGCCTCAAGCGCGTGTCGAACGACTTGGCCACGGAGCGGGTGGTGAAGGGACTGGACAAGGAGAAGGTGGAGGACTACTGGGATACGCCTGTCGAGCCGGGTATCTGGGACGAGCTCGAGCGCGTGATGCCCATGGTACGTTCGCGCTAGCCAAGGGGGCGCCTACGAGGGGTCGTCGATGGCGAAGCACGAGTTGGAGCATTTAACGGGATGTTGGTGATTGATGCAGCATGGACGCAGAAGCGCGATGTTTTCAGGCAAGTATTTCTCTGTTTTTTCTCAGTCTCACTCGGTTATGGATATCGCCTCGGCAATGGATCTTACGGTAGACCGGCTACCGCCCTCTGCAGGCAGGCGGTGCTATTTATTACAATAGTACAACCTAACTAACTTATAGCAATAGCGTCTTCTAGGTAACGGATAGCAGTAGTGCCGCCTACGTAAATTATCAGTAGTATAAGCATTAATCAATGGACGCGGTCTTTCGAAAGCTGTGGGCAGGGGTGCAGTTAAGAGGATTGTGGGCAAGTTGAGCATGAGGAGCGTGCGGTGAAGTCGACGCCGCTAACGCTATGCCCTCGCATCACCTTGCTTGCTTGCAAGGTCTTTCCCATGTCATATTGACCCCATAAAAAATGACGCCATGTGCAAAGCACATTCCAAAAACAACACTGGTCAACGCAGACACTTTCGTTCACGAACCCTATACGCCGTCACCCACCACACAGTGAGTCCTGTCAAGGGTAGCAAGATCCAGACGCGCGGGATGCAAGCAAGGTATGCAGCCGGCGAAGCCGGGGCTTCCTCTAGTCTAAATACTTAGTGACAAAAAATGTTTCGTCTGCGTGTATCTGCATCCGCTACGGGCAACCGCAACTATGCCGCTCAGAAAAGTACTGAGTATATGTGTGACTGAATACAAATGATACCGAGTGCAACAACTTTAAGCTATATATTCCGTAGGGCTTATGAAACTAGAGAAGCGTCGGCTACGCCCCCAAACGACCTTGCTTGCATGTTATGGTAAGTCCGCGTCATACCTGAACTCCATCAGGAACCTGAGGATCTGAGCTTATTTTCCATCCTGGTCATGGATATTCTTGCTCAAAAATTATGCCCATACTTATGCCGGTCGACATAAACGGGCTTGCCCGTGGAGGAAAAAATGCATCCTCGTAGGAGATAGCCCACCGCGAGGGTCGAACTCGCAGCCTTCAGATTCCGCCTAGTCAGTAAGAGTCTGACGCTCTATCCGATTGAGCTAGGCGGGCGATGGGGGTTGTGCGCAAACAGCATTACCAATACAAACACGCAAGTAATTACAAGATCACTACAAGATCACAGTCACTGGTTCTTCCGTCCTGCTCCCGCTCGCAGGATCCGCGACGCTGGTCAGAGAATTGGGATAGGTCGTGAACCTGATGGCGTTAGATGTATCCCGCGCCGGGTTCGCGAAGTAGCTACGATGAGGATGATCGCAGTTGGGAAGATGCCCTGCAAGAACATCGTCAGAAAAGCGCGATAATGGTCCGGATGTAAGCATAGACGTACGATGACATTGGGCGTGACCGCTGTCACAAATAACAGAATTGGCCGTCACCAGTGGCAGAGCTGCGCGTGCCAATGATGAGGCAGGCGATCTGCGTGCTGTCAGATTCATTAGTACCATTGAAGCCTATGTGAATTTTGGTCGCCCATAAGGGGAGGGGCTACTGCAGTTGTAGGTCCATAAGTGATGGAGAGAGCACACGAGTGTGATGGTGAAGACAAGAATTGAGGTTTCTGTCGCAGCTTCAAAATTCCTCGCGAGCTCAGTGGCAGACATGAGCGTTCACACCGAACAGATGATTAGTGTCGATCACAGCGCAAGCACATCCTCAGGATGCAATAGATAATAAGTAGCAATAAATAGGTAGCGAACGAGTGGCGGATTTGCTGTCAGTGTCGTTACTGGGCTTCTCTTTTCTTCGTATCTCGTCAGGCTTCAGGTTCCTCCACAACCAATAACCTCCTTCTACATCTACGAGTGCTCAAAGATGCCCGAGCACCCTAGAACTGCCCCCGACTCCCCCAATGCCTCTTATGCGCGCTCACCGCCCGCCTCCGCGCCCCCGCGGGCACGATCGCCCCGTCCTTGCACGTCATCCCGCCGGGCACCGCGCCCTCGCTCTGCCACGTCCCGGACCCGCACTGCGACCACGAGCTCGCGGAGTCGCAGCGGATCGCGCCCTCGGTGCAGGCGTCGCCGCCGGTAGACGATGAAGAGGCGGGGGCAGAGGAGGTGGCGGAACCAGTAGCAGTACCGGACGCCGAGCCAGTGGAGGTGGCTGAGCCGGAAGCGGGGGCAGAAGTGGGCGCGGAAGATGAACCGGATGCGGTAGCAGAAGTGGGCGCGGAAGATGAGTCGGAAGCGGGGGCAGAGGTGGGGACAGAGGAGGAGGCAGAGGCGGACTCAGTGGCAGACGCTGAGCCAGATGCGGGTGCACTCTCGCTGGCGGATGCCGAACCAGAGGCGGGCGCGGACTCGGTAGCGGAGGCAGAACCGGAAGCAGAGTCAGGCGCAGAGGTCGCGGGGGCGGAGGTCGACGCAGAAACCGGCGCGGACACCGACACCGACGCAGAGACGGACGCCGAAGCACCGCCCGATGTCGCAGGCGCGCTCGCCGATGTCGCAGGCGCACTCGCCGATGTCGCCGATGTAGCAGGCGCCGACGTCGCAGGCGCCAACCCACTCGCCGACGTGCTACCACCACCACTACCACCCGCAGCCCCGCAGTCGCCCGCCGGCGCGCCGATCGCGTCGTCCCCATCCGCGCGCTCGACCTGGTCGCCGGGCGCGGGGTAGTCGACGTCGACGCCCTCGGGGACGGTGCAGGAGTTGATGTCGGAGAGCTGGGCGACGAACATGTCGGGGTAGGACGCGAGGCCGGCGCCGCCGCCCTCGATGGTGACGATGGCGCTGGGAGAGAGTCAGCTGGCGGTCTTCACAAGGGAAGATCACACAAGGAACGATCACACAAGGAAAGAGCACACAAGGAAAGATCATCTAAGCACTCACCAGTTCATATAGAACTCGCGATTCCCGACGCGGTTGTTCCACGTCCACGCGAAGACGACGTCGCCGTCCTTGGCGTCCTTCGGGATGTCGACGTCGAGCGTGACGGGGCCCGTGCTCGCGGGGCAGTTGCCGATGAAGGACTTGATGACCTTGAACGTCGCGCCCTCGTCCTCGGAGATGGACAGCTGGCAGGAGCCGCCCTCGTGGATCGCGGAGCCCTCGAGGCTGAGATGCGAGTCAGCACCAAGTATATGTGCCATTCAAGTAGATGCGCCATTCAAGTAGATGCGCCATCCAAGTAGATGCGCCATCCAAGTAGATGCGCCGTCCAAGTATATGCGCCATCCAGGTAGAAATGTCGCACTCACGTCACCTGCTGGCTCGACCCCGCCTGCCAGGACGCGACGCTGTCCTTGCCGGTCGTGTCCTTCAGGTACCCCTTGCACGGGAAGTTCGACCCCGATGCCTCGAGCGGGCTCGTCATCGAGTAGTCCACCTGCGCCTGGTCCGCGTGCTCGTTGTGCTTTGAGCGCAGCGGCGGGGGCGCGGTCATCTCCATGTGCGCCGCCGCGAGCGGGGCGAGGAGGGCGAGGATGGCGAGGGGGAGCATCGTGGCGGCGGCTTAGGGGTGGATGTGCGTAGGTGAAGGTGGTTAGAGCGAAAGGACGAGATAGGAAGGGAGAAACGAGCAACGAAGGGCGCGAGCAAGCGAAGGAAGCGACGCGGACTGGCCGTGAAGCTCGAGTCTGTCAAGGAATCGGAAGAAGAAGCGGATCTGGGAAATCGTCCACCATCCCGCCCCTCCTTATGTATCTTCGCAGAGCGGGCCGCCTCATGCGTGCGCCAATTGCGCGACGAGACCCCGTTGTGCGCGATGTTGCCAGGGAGGCGGACGGGGAGCGTTCGGGGGGCTACTCGTCGCGACGGCGAGGTGGAGCGTCTTCACGCGCGGGCGTGCGGTCAGTATTTTCGGTGGGCAGCGTCGTATACGGGCCGTACCCCGGTCGCGGCGCGCAGTAGGGATTCCATGTGCGGGAGAGACGGCGCCTCTGCACGCGACGAGCGGGCTGTATGCAGGTGGGGACGCGATGAGGAGGGGAAGGCTATTGCGGCCGCATCGTTGCGAGTGTCAGAGCGAGAGGACCTATGAGTACAGAGTTCAGCTCAGAGACCTTGAGGGTTTTCAGAGGTCAACATCAGAGATCAAGATGGTATCAGCATACAGGTTCTGTAGAAAGATGAAGGAAAGGAAGAACATCAGCCTGGCCCCTTGGACATCCGGACGTCGAGCGGGAACGCCACACTACGCCACAAACTTCCCGCAAGCGTGGGAATACGCCGGCATCTTCCGTCGTGATCGTAAAAAGCGTGCGGCGCGATCGAAGAAAGACGCGTCTTGCTCCCGACCCTCACATTTCCTCTCCGTTCCCTCTTCGCCCCCCTCTTTGTCTTCTCTCCTCTGCTCCTCTCCTTTTCTCTCTCGACCCACCGCTTCTCGCCATTGCTAGGTAAGCCTCGCTCCCTCTTCTCAACATGATGACTTTATTCTCTTCCCCGTCCTACACGACCATGCCGAGGAACAGAGACCGTCCGTTCGCAACGGACACCGCGTCCTACGGGGCGCACAGTGTACTTGCCAGTGCCATTTTGTCTGACCTAATCACCATGATCGCCGTATCTTCGATCGTTGTACTGACTTATTCCTCAGATCTCTCTTCTCGATCGCATCGTAGTATCCTTCTCTTTCCCCTACCTTCTCCTCCCTTATCATATCTTCTTCCACCTCGCACTTCTTCTTTCAACTATCCCTCATCCTACTTTTGGTAAGTCGTCCGCTCTCCTCGCCGTCGGTCCCTCCGGCTCCTTCCATGATGAACCCTACCAAACATTCGCAGTTTCCACTCTAGCGTCCTCCGAGAACGGAGTACTCCCCCAATGCGGAACGTCCATACTCCCCCTGTCGCCGCGCAGAACCCATCCGCGTCGGTGCAGCGTGGGCCGCCGGTGTTCGTGGTGTAAAGCCGTGGACGCCGGTGCGCTGGGCGGGAAGCGGGGGTCGACGCGGTGCGGGTCGCAATGACCTTCCTTTGGATGTCTGATCCTATCCCTTTTCGCCCTCTTCCTGTACACCGGTTGACACGTTGACTGACCCCTTCCTTCAGCTATGCCAGCCGTCGATGATCGATCGTAGTTCCCTTTTGTCGTCGCATACTGTCTGTAACCGTGTCATTCGCAATCAGACTGAACTGCCTTCGTTTCTTTGCTATGTACCTTCCACTTCGGGACGTCACCTTTCTCGTGCTCGATGGAACGAGGACCTGAAGTTGCGCAGGGCAGATTGCAATGCGCTGTGATGGGGTCCCTCTGCACAAACATACGCAAATCGGCTATCGCCGTGCAACTTGATCCGGACACTTTGGTTCCGTTCAACTGACTGGGCTTCCTGTTCGAATTCGCTGCTTTCAATAGCGCGAATTCTCTCTGACCGTACATTGCTCTTACGCACGCTCGTCCTCGACACCCTTTCCCCCTCCCTCCCCGTGAGCCCTTCGCCCTGAATGCACAGAATTTGGGGTCGGACTGCGGTGAGTTCGATGCTCGAACGTCGCGGCGTAAATCAAGTATGCATCGGACGAAGCTGATATAGTACGTGGTTTGCTAACCGTCGCCTGCGTCGAGCGCGATTGGAGCTCGTCAAGGATGCGGCGCCGCTCAAGTACGTACGCGCGCGGGCGCTGCGCACTGAGCTCGTCGAACATACAAGCCCACGGATGCGGGGAGCGCTGGAATAGGGATCCCGGGCCGTGGGCCCGACCCACACGCCTTGCCTATATAGTATACCGCCGCGTAGACACACGTGTAGCCCAGCCGCTATCTCATCGCGAGCCATCACCAGGTCATCGCCCCGAGGATCGCCTCGCTGGGCTAGCTAGGCTTTCTCAGTGCTCGGACAGCACGCACCCTCCCGTTCTCTCGTCCGACCACGACCACGACCCGCGCCATGCCAGTGCAGGACTTGGGTACGACCCCGGAGCAGCCGTCGAGCCCGCGCGCTCGACGGACGCGTAAGCGCGCGTCTCGCTTGCTTCGCATGCCGTTGGACATCATCTACGAGGTACATCTTCTTATTTATGCATACCTGCCAATCAAGCGCCCACTTCATCTCCATACCCTCAGATTCTCGCCCGTCTTGCCCCCAAGGACCTGCTCAGCATGTCCAGGGTCACGAAGGCGTTCCGCGGCATGCTCCTCGACCGCGCTACCGCCCGGGCCCTCTGGCGCAACGCGCTGGCTCGCGTGCCCGGCCTGCCGCCGCCTCCGAAGGGCATGAGCGAGCCCCGGCTGGTGTATCTTATCTACGGCACGAACTGCCAGGCGAGCGCGATGCGTGTTCTCTCGTCTCTGCCGCTGACACGACACGCAGTTTTGCGGGAGCAGCCGCAAGGTCGATGCATGCTTCAGCGCTCGCATGCGCCTCTGTCCCAAATGCGAGAAAACGCAGTGAGCACGGTCGCGGACATCGCTATACACCAGCCGCTTACACGGTCTGGCCAGATTCGTGGAATACGAGGACCTCCCGACGTACCCCATCCTCAGAAACTTCTTTCCTCTCGGCAGCCTAGACATGGTGAAATGCATTCCCTACATACAGAGAATCGACAGAGGTATGCTGCCCCCTCGTTCTTATGCAATCACGGCCCTGACCGGATGAATCAGGCAGGAGGCAGGAATTATTCTGCGTCAGAAGCGCCGCGCAGCTCGCGCGAGAGGTGATGGACATGGCGACAGGATCGAGTAAACGCCAAATGACTAGAGACGAAATGCATGAACGGCAGCAGCAAAACAACTTGGTGCGAGTCGCGTACTACGCTGCTGCCAGCCGTCACGGCTGACATACAATTTGACGCATTGCAGCTCGCACTCCGCTTCGCAAATGTGGCAGCTGAACACTCGCGAGAGGAAGACGCAGAGCGGGATAGATGGAGGAGGGCCCGAGAGGCGGAGTGAGTAGGTTTCGTGCCCTGGCACTTGTCCAATTGACACGACGACCATATGATTAGGGTCATCCTTCGCCTGAAAGCTCTGGGATTCGAGAAAGAGCTCGCCACTTGTCCCGATGCACTCCAACACGCGTCCTACCTGCGCAACAAAGCAGTCGAGTCCACGAAGCCACTGTCCGGCAAACGTCAGTCAGCGCAGCACGACTGGCGCACACGTAGCTGATCTCTCCCCCGCTGCGATGCAGATTGGAACAGGATGCGCGGCGTCGCTGTCGCGGAGCTCAGGAAGCTGTACCGCGTCCGCACCGTGTCGGACGCGACGAAGGGCCTCGCAGCGCGCCACAAGGTCCTCGTCGACACGTACACCGACTTCCGCCGCTCGCTGCCGTTCCGCGCGCCCGTGCCCACCGTCGGGGACATCGCGACCGCGCCCTCCGTCCGCGCCCTCCTAACGCAACCGCCCCAGCAGCCCACGCCCACGCCGGCCATCATGCAGGCCGCCCTCGCCGCGGTGCCGCCCGCGTTCTTCGAGGACTGGCGCACGGCGCGCGAGGACGCCCTGCTCATGATCATCCACTCGCGGGCCCTCAGCGACCCCTGCGCGGCGGCGGAGTTCGCGCCGGGCAGCCTGACCCGCGCCACGCTGCGCCTCGCCTCCACGGTGTTCATGGACCCCAGGACGGGCGCGCTCTTCAGCTACCCGCACGTCCTCTGCGCGCCCGCGCTCGACGTCCGCCCGTCCCAGCGCGGCCGGGACCCAAAGCAGCTCACGGTGCGTGCGGAGTGTGCGAGGATCGTCCGGCGCATGGCCGAACTGGCGGGACTCGACCCGTGGACGACGACGGCGCCGGAGATGGACGAGCTGGACGCGTGGTACTACTACCCGGAAGCCGACAAGCCGGGGCAGCGGCGGGCGCTTCCGTGGCGCTACGTGGTGCGTGCTCGCCCTCGTCGATGTTCAATTGCCTCTGACCATCAGACAGACGAAATTGGGCATGCCTGACCGCCGTTTTGAGATCCTCGGGCCAGAGCAGATGGCAGAGGCTCGCGCTATTGCAGACGCGCGAGCGTGCGACGTTAAGTTTGCCAACGGCGATTCGCTCTGCGCGCATTGTCAGGCGCGGTTTTTCGAGTCGGCGGTGTTATACACGCACCTTCGCGAAGCGTGAGTTGATCTGGCCCATTTTTTTTGGCTTGTCTTGCACCTTGATCGAATCCTGAAGCTGACCTGCCCATTCGCAGGCACAACATCGCCACGCCTACAAGGAAGGACTTCATCCTTGGTTTTGGTGTCGAATATCCACCCGGGAAACCTGTTTTGCTGTCAATGCCCGTCGACGGTGCGTAGACGCATGCAAGTATTCTCGTTTGAGTAGTGTTGCGAAATCCCGGGCTGTAGGAGCACACTGCAGGCGTCAATGAGCTCATATGGTCAAAGGCACCTCGGACATTCACCTAGGAATATAGACTACCTTTCGGTAGTAAACATGTACGCCTTCGATCCAACATTTCTCAATAAACCTTATTACGACACCGAACGCCTCAAGCGAAAACGTCGAAGGACCTCAAAGAAATAGCTTCGACGCAGATCCTGAGCGGCCTTCGCTGACAACACCCTGCGTTGCGGTGTGAGAAGGCCTTCACGCCAGACAGCATTAGAAAAAGCCGAATAGCATAGCAAGAAATACGGCGCGGATACGAGAAGAGTTTACGATGCGACTGCGGGAAGATGATACGACGCGAACACGAGAAGAGGCTACGAAAAGAACACGAGAAGAGGAATCGAAGCGAACACGAGAATAATAGCAAGAAACAGCAAATACTAGTCGTACACGAAGGCGACGGGGAGTGGAGACAATGATACACACGAAGGGGCGTGGTGCGAGAGGTCCGCGGGTGTGAGTGTGGATGGAGGGTGAAGGGGTGTGAGGGCTGAAGTGCAGGAAGGGTGTGAGGTGCAGGGCGGAAAGTGTGAGGTGCGAGACGAAAGGCGTGCGGTGCATGAAGGGGTGCAAAGTTCGTTTGAGAGGAAGGGTTGGTGGGGTTTGAGATGCGGAGAGGGGAGCGGAGGGTGGGAGAAGGGGCAGGTGGCTGCACGCACGTCACGTCGGCTAAGGTAGGTAGGTAGGTAAATACAGCGAACTAAGTCCTAGATGAGAGTCCTGATGAAGCATATCTATATGGTACAGGAAGCACTGAGTCCGATCGTGTACAGGAGAAGGAGTGTTCGATGAGGGAAGGTAGTGAGGTGTAGGTGGGGAAGAATGGGGAATGGGGACGAAGGAGGTACGGCTGAGAGACGGGTGAGAGACGGGTGAGGAAGAAGGTCGACGTCACGATCCGATAGGTGGTCCGACGAGTACCCACAAGACATATCACGCAACAGCACCCTTAGAACTTCCACCCCGCGAACGGCGACTCCATCGGAATGTCGACCGCGATAAAGTCCTTGCCGTGATCGCCATTGAGCGTCGCCGCGCGCGTCTTGCCCACCGTCGAGGGCGCCGACAAGAAGTCCTGCGTCGACATCGACAGGAAGTCGCGCGTGGGAGGCTGCGAGTTGACCGTCGGCGGCTGCGAGCCATTGGACGGCACTTGCGCGTGACTCGCCGTAGTCTCGATGGAGCGCTTCGCGTTGGGGGACAAATATCCCCTCGCAGCGGACCCGAAGCCGCGGAGGCTCGCCGCCTTCGCCGGAGTCTTGGGAGGCAGGGCCGGAGCGGGCCCGACGCTAGTCGTCGGCGTCACCGTCGCGGGCGACCCAGGCGTACTAGCCGATGGCGTGTAGTCGTCCTGCGCCGTTGACTGCGTGTACACAGACGCCGAGTCCGACGACGGGGTGCGGTCGAGGGGGGTGGGGCGGGATAGGTGGTCAGGCGTCGCCGTTGACTGGGAGGTCGCCGCAGACGCATTCGACACCCGCGCCGCCGTGTCCTCCTCCATCCCGCGCAGCTTGTTCATCCGCGCCGCAAGTGCCGAGGTCTCCATCTGCGACTCGTTGCGCACGCCGGCGGGAGCCGTGGACGGGCGGATGGGTTTCTCGTCGTGCGCGGTCCCGTTGGACACGGAGGGAGCGACTAAAGGCGAAGGCGACGCCTGAATAGGGGAGGCTTGAGCCTGCGAGAGGTGCGGGGCGCCCTCATGCAGGGGGGAGGGCGTATAGCTCTCATGCCCGCTGCCCGCAGTCGCGCTGCTGCTCCCGCGCTTGTGCCCCGAGAAGCCGAGGCTGACGCTAATGGGCCGGACGCGGGCCGCGAGGGACTTGTCCTTGCCCGGAGGCGACGATGTATCGCCCCTGGACCGAACCGACTCCCCCTTGCTGCTGAACGAGGCAAACGAGGGGAAGCGGCCGCGCTTCGGGGAGCTGGAGGTGCCGTCGGTAGGGGGCGGGTGGAGCTGGTTGTCGGCGTGGAAGACTTGGCTCTGAGGGGCGGTGGTCAGCAAACTGCGGGACGCGAGAAGCGGCGCCTAACGCACGAGATTGTTCAGGCTCTGCATCCAGCTTTTGCGGTGCTGCACGGGCGGGCGGGCCTCGCGCTCCTCCGCGCGCTTCCTAGCGCTGCGCTCTCCCTTCACGGACTTGACGACCGAGGATAGAATGCCGACCATGATGCGTGTGGTGGTGGTGGTCGGAGGGATTTGGAAGAATACTTTTGTCAAGTTGTGCGGCGTCCGTGGACGTAGAATAGGCCTCGAAATAGACTGAAGTGTTCGAATAGGGTGCGGAGGCCGGATAGATAAGCAGAGAAGAATCGACAATCCTGCGATGATGGGTGCAGGAGGCAAGGGGTGTGTACTGATCTGGGTCTCGTTCGCCCCCGATCCAGTTCGGTCGGGATTCAGAGTCACTCGCAGAACCCAGTTAGGATCGAGGGTGGCTGATTGCGTTGCTTGTACGAGCTAGAGCTGTACTGAGAAGGGCCCGAGGAAGTCAGAGAACTCCCCATGTACGACGCATGGAATGCAGCAAGCTTCCCTCGCTCGCAGCGAGGCCATACGCGATTCCCATACGCGAAGAATCTGCTCTCCATATTCAGGAAGGCCAGTAGTGTACGACATCTCCATGAGAGTAACGGTAACGAGTAAGCCATCTGCAACGGATCCGAAATCGACTTGCATATCGGTGCGCCACAAGGAAGTCGCTCGTCTACGCTTGAGCTCTCTTTCAGACCCGCTAGGTAGGCTGTATGTTATCCATTGTCGACAGAGGTTTATCATAGCATACATAAATTCCCAGAAGAAAATAAAAAGCCCTATACCAATCAAGCCCCATTCCACAACCCCTCCACCGCTGACACCATCGTCGACGCGAAGTCCATGTCGGGCAGAGGCAGCTCGCCG
Organism: Pleurotus ostreatus/Saccharomyces cerevisiae fusant; assembly: GCA_024196135.1. NCBI lineage: Eukaryota > Fungi > Pleurotus ostreatus/Saccharomyces cerevisiae fusant. Next base: position 23,633 of record JAMQCK010000122.1, on the reverse strand, counting down.
AGAGGTGAAGTGGCCGTCTTCCCAAGCGCCTGTTGTGTAATCCCTGCATTATCGTCCGCTGACGTCCTGTCTTGCGCTGCACTCGCCGAAGGGGCAAGCGGATCCTCGCTTTCGGCGTCGATGAACACGATGTCCCGCGCGTCGACCGCGAGCTTCTCCGCAAGGTCGATCGTCCCCTCGGAGGTCGAAGCTGCCGTCGTCGCACCGCCCCCCAGTCCAACCAAGCTCGATAGCAACGACCGCGGCTGCACGGAGACCAAGCTCGCCTTCGCCGTACCCAAAACCATCGACTCAAGCGTCGAGGGAACAGAGGGAAGCGTATATGTCGATGACTTGGCTGTACTCGACGCCTGAACACGTTCAAGCGCAGCATCGCCACAAAACATCGCCTCTAACGCCCGAGGTAGCTTGGGCTCAATATAGTGCGCCTGCATCTGGACCGCGAGCTCCCACGAGGGCAGATCGGGGAACGGTAGCGGTTCGTCGTTAACGTCGTCCGGAAGCACGTAGTCGTCAGGGAGGAAGGCGGTAAACGGAAGAGCAGGCTCATCCACACTTACAGACTCATCTAAAAGAAGGAACGTCAGCTCGAAATCAACTGGCTAGACCAGCCGAACTCACCATTGACTTCATGCGCAATATCCGTGATCACGACTGCCATCTCCCTCGGCGCCCTCACCGCCACCGCAAGCTCGAAGGGGTCGACGTCCGTGGCGATTGAGCCCAGCGGCGAACGCAGCGCAGCAAAGTAGGAGGGTGAAGGGGCTGGACGCAGCGGAGATCGCGGCGTACCCAAATGCGAATACGACAATGCCACATCCGACGGTGAATACAGCATCGCCAACTGTGGCGTATCCAGCGCGAGCGCCGCGACCGGGCGGTGGAGGACAAGGTCGGCTGGGAAGCGGCTGACGGCCTCCACCGACTGACTTGACCTCTCCAGATCAGGTGCAGGTGTCCTCGCCAAACGAGATCCATTCGCCACTACGTTGTCAAAGGTGACCGCGCTGTCCAAGTTGACCGCGTTGTCGAAGTTGATAAACTGCGCCGGCAAGACCATCCCATTCGCATCCCGGACGTCCAACACGAATGGCTCCACCCGCGGTAGCAGCGCTGACTGCATGGCCGTGAGCGTCGGGCGGCGCGGACGGTCCATAGGCAGTCCGGCCGACAGAGACGATCCGTACGCTTCTTCGAGGAGCTTCGAAAACGAGGTCGTCTCAACTGTCGATGATGAGAGGGAGTCGGCTATCAGGACATCAGCATTGACCGCGTACAGATACAAGACGAAGCTTACAGGCAGCTTCAGCCCTCACCACCGCCATCTTGCCCTCCGTCGGCCGCCGGACGAGTGCGCGGCTCTGCGAGAACTGCATACCATCCTCCAGCTCCCCAAACGGCGAAGGCGCCGGGAAGAAATCGAGGAGGTCGGGCGCGGAGGCGGGTGTACGAACGTGAGGGAGGAAGACGTCGAGAGGTGAGCTTGCTGCAATGTCAACAAGCACCGTGGGGTCAACCTGTACCACGCTCCCGACCCGCGCCGTACTCCCGACACGCGCCGCGCTCTCGACCTGCGCCGCGCTCTCGACTCGCGCCGCGCTCTCAATCTGCGTCGTACCATCGACTTGCGCCATAGTATCGGCCTGCACTTCAGACGACTGACGCTCAACCACCACCCTCCGCGCCACCACCCCCGCCCTCCCCCTCCTCACCAGCTGATGTCCAGTAGCGATCTCCTGCGCCGACAGACTCGCGAACGGGAGGGCGGATGCGTCTGCGAACGGAAGGGCGTTCTCGTCTGTGAATGACAGAACGTTCTCGTCAAAGGGCGACCTGGGAAGAGGCGAAGGGAACGGCGACCCATTGAGCTCAGACGCGGGCGTCCCGTCGTACTCGGCGGATAGACGCAGGAGGTAGGGAAGGGACCGAGGGTCGGTCGGGAAGAGGGCGAAGTCAGCGTTGTCGCCCGCAGGGAAATTGCCGAAGGGCTCGTCCTCGTCCGAAGCAAGCTTCTCGTCCACGGCAAGCTTCTCGTTGAGAGGTGGCGATTCCGCCATGAGAGCAGGCAGCTCCGCACCAATGCTCGCCGGCGAAAGCAGCGAGTCCGCCCCCTCCATCGGCGACAGCGGCGACTCTTCCTCGTCCGACCCCTCGAGCCACGGCGGGCGATCCATCTGGAGCGGCGGGAGCGGTATGGCTTCGTCGTCGCGCCAAACCCCTCGCTCCTCGTCGTCGCGCCAGACCCCTCGCTCCTCCTTCAACAATGGCCCCAGAAGGGGCTCCCGAGGCACGTCAAACGAGGGCTCCAGGGGCAAGTCAAAGGAGGGCTCCAGGGGCACGTCAAACGAGGACTCGAAGGGCGTCTCCAGCATCGACATCAAAGGCGTCTCCAACGATGTCTCCAGCGATGTCTCGAGCGACGGCTCCAGCGGCACATCACCGGTCCACAGGGGCATGTCCTCCTCCTTCCACGCTCGACCGCCCTCCTTCGTCTCGTAGATCACTGGGTTGATGGGGAAGGACGCTTCGTCGGGGAAGATGAGGTCCGCCTCTGCATCATTGTCGCTATCCTGCGCGTTCTCGCTATCCTGCGCGGTCTCGGCATCCTGCACGTTCTCGCTACCTTTCACGTTCTCGCTACCCTCCAGGTTCTCGCTACCTTTCACGATCTCGCACGCCCCCGCCCCATCAAACATCGCCCCCACCTCATCCACCGGCGTCCCCTCCAGATCGCTCAGCGGCAAGAAGTCCATCGCAACATCGTACGAAGAGGGCGACTCGGAGAAGAAGGCCGCGTACTGAGGCGCGTGATGGTCGTACTGAGGCGTGTGGGTCTCGTACTGCGGCGTGAGGTGTTCGTACTGCGGTGCGTGGCGCTCGTACGCGTCGTCGGGAACGGAAGGGGCGGCAGGCGACAGGATGGCAGCGGGTGCGCGAGAGGTGAATGGGATGGAGACGGGCGCGCGAGAGGTGAAGGGCACGGCGACAGGGATCCGAGAGGTGAATGATACAGCGGCCGAGATGTTGGCAGCAGGGGCTTCATGAATAGGCGCATACGCAACTGTAGATGTCGGAATGTGGTTCGACGCAGCTGCCGAAGCGATGCTCGACACGCCGAACATCGCATTCGGAGGGTACGCGTACAAGTCCTCGTCGTCCGAGCTGTACAGCAGCTCGTCGTCGCCGTGGTAGGCTTCTTCGTCGGTGTCGTGGTAGCCGTCGTCGAGGTCGTGATAGCCGTCTTCGTCGGGGACGTGATAGCCGTCTTCATCGTCTCCACCTACCTCGGCGTCGGAAGAATCGCCATCCTCGTAAAACGAATGCACGAGATCCAGGAGGCCGGGCTCATACTCGACGACATCCTCGGCGAAGGCGACGTGCGGGCTGGCGAGGGGGGCGACGTGCGGGCTGGCGATGGGGACGACGTGCGGGCTGGCGATGGGGCCGACGTGCGGGCTAGTCGGCTGCCCCTTTGCGCTATTGATCTGCTCGCTATTGACCTGCTCACCGTCGGCCTCAACGTCCGGCCGGTGCACAGGCTCTTCCTCGTCCGCATACGCAGGCTCTTCCTCGCCCGCGTAGGCCGGCTCTCCCTCGCCCGCGTACGCCGGCTCTCCCTCGACCGCGTACGCAGGCTCTTCCTCGTCCGCGTACGCAGGCCCTTCCTCGTCCGCGTACGCAGGCTTTTCCTCGTCCGCGTACGCAGGCTCTTCCTCGTCCGCGGAGACGGCGAGGAAGGTATCATGGGCCTGGGTGAGCGTAAGGCTGGTCTCGCCATGCCCACCTCCGGTCTCGAGGGATGCTGCACTGCGCTCGATGGATGCTGCATTGGGATCCATAGCTGCTGCAATGGGCTCCATAGATGCTGCATGGGGCTCAAGGGATGCTGAGTCGACGTCGTGAGCGACCTGGGCCGCACCCACGTCGTGAGCGACCTGGGCCGCATCCACGTCCAGCTCGACCTGGGCCGCATCCACATCCAGATCGAGCAGGGAAGGATCGACACTGCCGTCCATGGTAGACACGTTGTATGCGCCATCGTCGGACGACGGTGCGCGATCGTCGGACGACGAAGCGCGATCGTCGGACGACGGAGCGCGATCGTTGAACGACGGAGCGCGATCGTAGGATGAAGCGTCGCCGGTCGTAGTATGCGACGAAGCGTCGCCGGCCGTGGCATGGGACGAAGCATCGTCGACTAACACCTGCGTCGACGCCCTATCCACCTCGAGTTCTTCGAGGCGACGGCGGAGGTCGTGCGCATGCGAATCGCCAACACCGTCGTGACCAGCAGCCTGGGCTTGATCTCCAGCAGCCTGAGCTTGATCCCCAGCAGTTCGCGCGCCCCCTACATCGTTTCGAGAGACCTGCCACAACGGTCAGCGACAACAAGTCTGACAAGGAAGGCCGCTCGACGCACCTCGGCGTTGCTCCCCGCTTCGATAGCCCCTCGTTTCGCAGGTCTCGCCAGATTGAGGCTGAGGCGGATAGGGCGAGATAGGGAGAAGCGGCGGTTGGGTATGTCCGCCGAGCGTCGATCGCGGGTGTACAGATCCGCGTTCGCGGTCGCATCGCCTGCAGAGGTAGTTCCTTCGGGATGAGGAGGTAGTGCGTTCTTCTGTGAGCGGCGCAGAGCCGAGATGGCGGGCCAGCGGGATGTGGGGGCGGGTGGGTTGGACTCGTTAGGCGAGGGCTTCGTGCTCTGCTTGCCAAGTACCTATAAGCGATGTCAGAGAACCCTTGGAAGCGCCGCAGCACGGGACGCACCAAGCTCGCTACGGAGCGCAGACTGCGACTTCGACTCCTGCGCGGTTCCTTATTCCTCGGAGGTTCTCCATAATCGAGCTCGGGGATTGCGGTGGGGATGGCCCGCGTGGTGGACATAGCGTGGAGCAGATCTCTCTATGGTGCCAATGTGTATCGACGGCGGCTCAAACTCGTATTCCGGGCGGTGCGTCGTCGTCGTCGAGAAGAGGACCAGGGGGCAGGTCTTAAGACTCCTGTACATGTCTGAATCTCCCCATGTCCTCGCGATAGCCATGTCGTAGGGAGAGCACAGTGCTGCCGTCAATCGCGGGCGGTGAGACATGACGTTCGTCGAGCAGGTGTCGAGCGGGAAGCAGACGCCACATATTACCCGACGCGGATGTTGTGATTTCCGATTATTTGTTCCCTCGCATCTTGTTTTGCACCACCATGTTCTGGCCACTCTTTCAATTTAGTTTCCTCCCGTCAATACAACTCGGGGATCCCTCTGCCTTGCCTCTCACACAATGGAATTTACTTCGAAAGCTCTCTCCACTTTCGTTCTAGCACCATCGCGATGCCTCTCAGGCAGCACGTCTCTCCGTACCTGAAGACCGCATATCTCAGGCATGAGATCAGTCCGGATACCCCCGTGTCTCTTGAGGTTATCAACACAGCTCTCCTCTCTGCTTGCTGGTTCTTCGGCGCGAGGAGCGGCTAGTGATCCTTCCCTTTCGATTGCTCTTCGCTCTGACTTCGTCCAACCCCTACAAAAGGAATTTAGCACCCCTGCAGGCGAATGTCACTGACACTACGGCGGAGCTACGCTGCCGCTCGAAGTAGGGATCGCGGGAGGATTCTCATTAATTTCCAGATCCAGGTTCGCATCTCCCTCACTCCCTTCACCTTCTGCCGCGCCTCATGCAGCGCGTCGAAGTCTCTCTACCTCTCTCGTTAGCTCAGCTCTCTCTCTCTCTAGCTCCTGTATCGCTGCTCGGTCAGCGGACGAAAATCTGACCTCATTCACCGTCGAAGTCCGCCCACCCAACAAGTCTATCACACTCCTCTTGCAGTGCGTTCCCACCCGCGCTTGCACCTCCTGAGCTGGAGGTGGATACATGCGAACGCACTTTACAGGCTTAGCTCTGGGGAGTAACGCTCTCGCCCGTTCGAACAGTCGCATGTGTCCGTGCACCTACTGAGCACGCCTACGTCAGGCCTCACTTGCGCGTGCTCCATAGGGCAACGGCCCTTGTACGTCGCACGTGTACACTGTGCGGATCACAGAGTGAAAATCGGATGTTCGTTTTCAGCAAAGCATCACACTGCGCCAACGTCAGAGCGAATTTGCTCAAATCTCGCCGGCGACGAGGCCATTAAGGTCCGCGAATAACTTCTTTCTGGATGATTTCGATGCCCACAGGGACTACCAGCCTTGAGCGCAGCTAGGCGCCGGCCCACGGATTGCTCCTGGGTCGTATTCGCTTGCCGCGACACGGAGGGCGAGAGGAACGACTCGACGAATCGTCGGGGCGAAACCCTGAATTGCGGAGGCCTCGCGGCACTCGGCGTCTGTCAAGGCTTGGGAAGAGGGTGCGGTGCAGGGATCCTTCCGTCGGCGCTTATCGATGCCGGCTATGCGTGCAAGTTGATGTTGTATTCCCCTCGTCCTTCTCGAGAAGCTGTACAGTCACGCGGGTGACGCGCTGCTGTACACCAGGTGGGCGATCCTCTCCTTCCTTCTGCCCGTCGTCGTCGATACTGAACGTGGACTCTGCAGTCGCGATGCCTGATTCTCTTACCTCGTCTGCGGGGCGTCGTCCCCTGCGCCATCGGCTTCTACCCTCGTGGGTTGTCAGCCACTTCGCGCGAGTCCGCGCTTCGCCGTCGGCGCCTATCGCAAGCTCTGCGATCGCCTCGTCAACCACGACGTCGGGCGACGACGCGGATGTCCCTCAGCGCCATCCTCAACCAGCATCCTCCGCCGCAGTCGCCGCCTCTCCTGCTACCTCGTCATCGCCTGGAAAACGCCCTGGGCTGCGCGAGCAACTATCGATCTTAAGACTATACCGTCGTCTGTCGCGATCCCTAGCTCCCTCGTCGCGCGGCTCGCCGCCCAGCTCCGTGCGCTCGCCCGAACCAGAACCTGCGTCAAGCGTACTTCAAGTACCGCCGTCATCATCTTCCACGGACGGGACGAACCTCGATCCTCCTACTGGCTCGCTCTCACCGCCGCGAGCCGTCGAGGCCTGCGAAATAACCGTACCCTCGAAGGCACTTATCAGTACCTCGACCACGGTCGTCGACGTCGTCGATGCGCCCGCCGCTGACCCCATGACCAAGATCTGGAACGAGGCAGTGGCGGAGTGGCAGAGAAAGATGGGCGTCGATCTTACCTCTCCCGAAGCTATACTGTTCGGTTCCAAAGAGGCCGTAGTGGAATATATCACGAGGATGGAGGAGGAATCGCAGGGCGACCTCGAAAAATCCCAGTGGCGACGCCTCGGCGATACTTTGATCCCGCTGGCTCGAGCTTTCAAAAAGTTGTGTGCCCCGATCGGTGATATCCTCAGCTCAACAGTAAGGCATCAACTCATGAGGAGGTTGCACCTTGTTGACGCATCTGATGCAAGATCTTTCCGCCAAGCAATGTCATCTTTGCGGCAGTGGGATTGATCGTCAGCGTACGTGGATTGGTTCTCTGATCTCCGTGAGTTCATGGCTGATGGGTCTACCACATGAATAGGCGACTGTCGAAGCTCATGAGGAGTTTGAGCTGATGACTGACGCGTTCGATGAGATCAAGGTGCACCTTCGGGTTGTGGAGATTGTCGCCGCCCATCCCGGCAGACTGCTGTACGACAGTTCTATCGAACTGCTCGCCCAGATCATCACCGTCCTCGGGGTCGTTATGCAAATGAGGCGAGAGAAGTATGCAGGTCAGGCACAACGGCTCTCATTTTCTCCGCTTGGTTGATCGTGCGGAACAGGCCAATTTATGAGAGCCCTGGTCGATATACGACCGCTTTCCGACTCCCTGCAAGGCCTGAGGCGCATCAGCTCGCGCTACAAGGAAGCGATAATCGCAGGCACGCTGGAGGTGGTCACGCACGGCAAGGTCTCCGACGAGCTGGAGAGGATCCTAGGGTGGCTTGAGTTTGGCTCCGTGGATTCATCCAAGAGAATGAGCTCTTTGCTCAACGATCGCGCGGAAGGGACGGGCTTGTGGTTCTTTGATGACCAGACCTTTGTGAACTTTCTGAAGGGGGAAACAAAGGTGCTATCTATCCAAGGCAAAGGTGCGATGCTCGGTTGGTCAGAGTAACTCATGCTCAGGCTTGGACTAGCCGGCTGCGGGAAGAGTACGATAATGTATGTCATGGTGGACCGTACACAACGCTCTTGCTCAGCATGTTAATCAGCGCATCTGCAACCCGGCATCTCCGGGCTTATTGCGCATCGCGGGGATCCACGCATGTCGTTCTTGCACATTCTTCGACGCGGCAAACAACTCTGGCCGAGGAACTTTGGACTCACTGTTATCGTCCTTCCTCTGTCAACTCGCGCTCAATGATCAGAGCTGCATCGACATGCTCGCCAAAGCACGTCGACAGTCGATATCAAACGGCTGCTTCACGTGCCGCGAAAAGCTCGATGCCTTGGTTCGCATGCTCAACGGCCGGGTACAAGGCTTCCTAGTTATTGACGCACTGGACGAGTCTCTCGAGCATGAGCGCCCAGAGGTTCTCTGTGCTCTTAAGACACTGCGCTCGTGCACCAATCTCTCCGTCCTGGTATCCGCTCGCGTGCCCCTGGACGAGGACCTCCAGCACGCCGTTATTTCAATTGATCGGGTGGAAGATAACACGGACATCCGGACCGCGCTCGATATCGAGTTCAGCGATAGCAGGCCATTGGCGCGGCTAGCAAATGCTGAGACGGTGCAGAAGGGATTGCAGCAACGGGCAGCTGGAAAGCACGTCTTCAGTCCCTTCTCCTGTCTACGTCTATTGATCCTGTATGTAGCATGCGCTGGTTGACACTCGTCTTCAAGCAACTCTACGGTGCTGTCAATCACCCGCGCGGACTCCAGCCGCTTCTGAACACACTCCCCCGTTCACTCGAAGAATTATACACTGAGCGGCTCACCGATACAAGCAAGACCTTTATTGACGACAAAAAGGTGCTCTATTCATGGATTCTCTATTCAAAAATCCCCTTGACGATCGAGCTACTGTCGCATGTGCTGGCCTTCAACTACAGCGCTCACATGCCTGAATACGTGCCTACCTTTCTATCTCCCAATCCTACGGCTCAACTGTCTGGGCTCTTGGACTCTACGTTCATCTCAATCACTGAGGACTGGGTGCGCATCGCGCATGCCTCCGTCCGCGAGTTCCTCGTCGCCCTTCCACCATCTGATGCTCTCTATATCTCGAGCGATGACGCTGTCTGCCTGATGGTCCGCACCAGTCTCGCCTACCTTCTTGCCTCTGCCAATCAGATCACTTCTATGTATGGCAACGATGATCTCCGCCAAGTTTGGCATAAAATCATGTGTACTTACAAGGGCAACCATTACGCGGCCCTTGAGAAGGACATTGCAGACGTACTACGCCAACTCAATCCATCGAGTCTTTCACCTTCAATGTGCATCCTCTGGCCCGCTTTGCACTCTGTGGTAGTCCAGGGGAACGAGCAGCTAGTTTCAATGCTTCTTATGAACACGGTCGACAACACACTACCGTATGGCAGATCTCAATGGTACGAGCACGTACCGGTCAACCACGGTGTGGTGCCAACGCTACACTTGGCGGCGGAGCGTGGCCATGTAGGGGTTGTCCGCGTACTCCTTGAGCGAGGCGCCTTCGTCGCCGTGCGGGGTGGCTGGCGGATGGAGACACCACTGATGGTGGCAGCTTTTGAGCAGCACAAGGACGTTGTTTGCCTCCTCCTCGACAAGGGGGCTGATATCGAGGACTGCTACAAGGACGGCCAAACTTCGCTTCAGTGTGCAGCTGATTATGGAAACTTCGACATCGTCACTCTACTCGCTGCACGAGGTGCACAGATCACTGCGCGGACCAAGCAGAAAGCACTGAGATATGCAGTTCGCCACGGCCGAGAGGACGATGCTCGTCTGCTCCTTGATAAGGGGGCTGATATCGAGGGCGGCGACGGGAGCGGCCATACTTTGCTTCACAGGGCAATTGCATTCGGGCACTTCAATATCATCGCTCTACTCCTCGCGCGAGGCGCGCACATCGCCGCGCGGACAAGGCATCAGGAAACGCCGCTTATATCAGCAGCTCGCAATGGTCAAGCGGACGCCGTTCGTCTGCTCCTCGACAAGGGGGCTGATATCGAGGATTGCGACGATAATGGGGATACTTCGCTTCATCAGGCGGCAAAGCGGGGGCATCTCGGCACTGTCAGCTTGCTCCTTGCGCGAGGAGCCCACATTGCCGCGCGGAACAAGCGGCAGGGCACGCCACTAAATGGGGCAGCCGATTATGGTCACGAGGACGTCGTTCGTCTGCTCCTCGACAGGGGGGTTGATATCGAGGACTGCACTGAGAATGGCAATACTTCGCTTCATCATGCGGCAAAGTGGGGGCGTCTCGGTACTGTCAGCGTGCTCCTGGAGCGAGGCGCGCACATCACTGCGCGGACCAAGCAGCAGGATACGCCGCTGATATTAGCAGCTGGCCTTGGTTGTGAGGACGTCGTTCGTCTGCTCCTCGACCAGGGGGCTGATGTCGAGGATTGCAACGAGAACTACTTTACCTCGCTTCACTCGGCAGCTAGACATGGGAACCTGGGCATCGTCACCCTACTCCTCGCGCGAGGTGCCCACATCACCAGGCGAACCAAAAGGCAGGATACGCCGCTGACGATAGCGGCTCATAACGGTCGAGGGGACGTTGTCCGTCTGCTCCTCGAGAAGGGGGCTGATGTCGAGGATCACGACGAGGATGGCTATACTTCGCTTCACAAGGCGGCATGGCATATCTGTACTTTCAGGCTGGTCCTCGAGCGAGGTGCAACCGTCTACGCACCGAACAACGTACGTCTCAGACCTCCGCGTAAGACCGCGCGTGAAGGTCATATCAACATCATCAAGCTTCTAGTCGACCGTGGCGCCGCGCTTGAAGCCCGTGGCACAAATGGATGGACTCCGCTATATCTTGCCGTTAGTCACGGCCATGAGTACGCTGTAAAGCTTTTGCTGGACCTGGGAAGCGACCCGCGAACACGCGCAGATGACGGGACGACTCTACTGGATGTCATCGGTCGACAATCAGCCCGGAAAAACGATGCTGAACGAGATAGGCGCATCCGCGCGTTGCTCGTGAAAGCGGGGTGCACAGAGGAGACGGGAAAAATACCGCTGGAGAACGAGGTACCACCGCACGACGCCAGAGGGGGAGCGGAGAGTTCGTAAGGTGAGCCGTCGAACGGTTTGTTGAACCCAACGAAATGCTCAGCAGCAATCAGGAACAATAAACATTGCTGGCCGATGACGAGCTTCTTGTACGGAAGCTTCGTCGCCGTCGAAGGAAGAATCACGTTTGTAGGAGAAGGGCGCTTGGGAGATAGGGTGGCGGGATTTCGGTTCGAAATGTCTCTTCACTTCTTACGTTTGGAAAAGTACGGTCGAGTCTCATCGTTACCGCTTGAACAAACCGTCTCCCTGTACGGCTGACTCATATGCTGTAGATACTCGTCAGAGGTTACACGCGCGAATAATGTATAAAACGAACCAGTATATTGATAACCGGACTACCTTTTCCTCAATCTCACTCTCGAGGAGGCTGCTCCGTGTTCGTCACAGACCCCCTCCCGCCCTCCGCCTCTCCGCCCTCCGCCTCCGCCTTTGCCTCCACCCTTCCGCCAGGATACTCCTACCTTTTCCTCCCTTTCCGTCCGTGTCGCGCGCCCCCCGTCCCCAAACCCCCTTCCCCTTCCCTCCATCTGCCTCCTCATCCTCCTCATCCATCTCCGCGTCCTCCTCATCCATATCCTCGCCCTCAGATTCGCGCACGCCCCTTCCATATCCTTCCTCTCCTTCCTCTCCCCTCCTACATCCACGTCATTGGCATGTCCCAGCCTACCTTCCCTTCGCCACTCGCTCGACCGCATCCGCTATTCTTTCATTTCTCCTCACCCTCCGTGCCCCACAATACCTGCCCCGCGATCTCAATCACTGCTACGCGCCCCTCAATCCCTACTCCTCACCCCTCAAGTCCTGCTCCGCAGCCCTCCACCCCCCACCTCTGCGTCCTCGCCCTCGCCCTGGTTCTTCGCGTCGCCTCTCCATACTCCCCGAAAGCGCACGCCACGCCCTCGAAAGCGCACGCTGCGTCCCCGAAAGCGCGCCTTCCCCACCCCTCGCTCGCCCGTCCTGGGCTCTCGCCCGCCCATCCTGAACCCTCTCTCCCTTCTCCTCCATCCTGACAGATCCCACCCTCGCGCTTCCTCGCACTCGATCCTGCCTTCACACCCTTTCTCTGCGCACCAGCCTCTGCACCCCTTCGTTGCCCATCGTCCTGCCCTTGGACCCTTTCGCCGCTCATCTTGGAGAAGAAGAAAAACGGGGAGGAAAGGAGTCTCAGGAAAAGAAAATATGTTCATGCGAGTAGAAAGAGTGCATGTCCAATTGCATAGCTCACCGCGAGAGTCGAGGTCGGCTATGGGGAGGAGTCGTGAGTCCTCCCTCTTCGAAAGAGTCCCGTCGACTGTCTGTTGAGGGTCTGAGCAGGCAATAGAAAGGGGGAGACAGTGTAGGGGGAAGGGTAGAGGGGAGGAGGAAGGAGAGAGGGGAAGAGGAGAGGGAGCGGGAGACATGGGTGAAGGGTGAGAGAAGGTTGACGGAGAGGATGAGATTGGAGAGGACTATCTTCGCCCTTCAGAGCGCAGTCTCGTACATTGCGGCGGCCACCATCATCATCACATGAGGTGTGATGCAGCCGTGGAGACGGGGATGGATGCAGGCGGACGACGGGTCGTGGCAAGAGCTATCGCATTGGGCGTAGGCGAGAGCAGTAGCTTGTCCGTAGTTCAGAGCAGCACAAGTGATGGTTGGATAACGAGGGACGTCAATGACCCAACCAACCATCGACGTCGGCGACACGAAGGCGACGGCGGAGGGCCCGCATCCCCGGCCCGATTGCGCGTGTTTGTCCGTCCTTCCCGATTTGGATTATCCTTTGTTCTGAGCTTCCATCTTCTCGACCATCATGTCCTCGGCCGTCTTCGATATCACGTCGGCCTCTTGTCCTACCCTCTCGACCTTTATAAATGCTTTCCAACCCTGCGAGGCGTGATACCGATATATGACCCCGATATATGACTTGCTCTTTGCGCGATCGACGATCAAGATGCAGCAGTATCCAGACAGGAAGGAATGAGGAGCACGCGCCTTTTGAAGCCTTCTGGCCTGCTAAATATCAAGGGAGAGATTAAAAGAAGGTTGACTGGTCTTGTTGCGGGCGCTACTCGCGCTTGACAATCAGGAAGGTGCGTCGTGGTCTGCCGTCCGTGCGCACAACCGCTGACACTCGAACGAACAGCCTCTTGAGATGCTCAGCCCCAAGAGCGAACCTGACGAGTGGACTGGGATCTGCTCGCGCAGGAGCACGGCATGAACAGCAACGGCATAAGAGTCTTGCCCGTGCATGAGGACTGAAAGCCAGCGATACCCGTCGTGTTTTTCTATTCAAGAATCCCTCGATTCCCCTCCACGCTCTGCCAAACGAGGCTACATTACCTGCTCATTGCCTTCTTGTGATAGAGCCGACAGCTCTTCCGCGCTCTTGTTCACGTCGCTCGATCATTGTGTAAGGCGGTGAGTTGCCCTTCCCTCTCGATTGTTCGACGACCTAACCTCGTCGAAGCTCTGCGACGAACTGCGACGGACACATCCGACCCTCTTCCAGCGCGTCTCTCCCAAGTAGAATGCAGAGCCCCGCATGCGGCCATTCGAAGCAAGGGACGCGAGTGACCAATGGTGCAGGACTTTGGGGTGCGTCTTGCTCATGGTTCCGCTACGTCACGCATTCTGATCGTCCTTCTGCATCTCTCGAAGGCCTACCAGCTGATGAACCCCCCTCTCGACACCAATATGACGCTCAACGAACGACGATTTCGACCCTTCGTCCTCTAAATTGACTGTATCTTCAACGCTCAGCATACACTCCGGCCATCGCACCCACGCCCCCGCTCGGACTTGACTGAGTTCGAGAAGGGTCCTTTCCACGTATACGCGAAGTTTCAGCCCGTGTGGAATTCGTCGTCGTCTTCGCCAACGTCGTGAAGATCGCCGTGTATCGTGGGAAGGATCTCGATAGGCGCAAACTTGATACTCAACCCCCTTGCGTATCCTGCGATATATGCCGGTGCTGGTGGCTCCGCGTCTTGTGCAGGAGCAAGGCGAAGACCGCTCATTGACGACGCCGTCGGTCGGGCGCGCTCAAATCGAGTATACGAGGGATCATGGACTCTGAACATGGTATGTGCTATCCCGTCCCCCTATCCATAATCTGGTCTAGTATGCGAGCATGCGCCCGGTCCAGTACGCGAGCATCTGCCCCGTCGATAAGTTATCCACGCGAGCACTAATCGACCTCTGGCCCAAGGTTTGCCGTACATTGCTTCGGTGCGTCTTCCGCCATTTTCAGTCTCTCCGCCGTCTGACGATTGGTTCCAGTAGTCTTTCTAGGTGCCAGTGGTCTTTCCAATCGCTCACTGTGCTCCTAGGACCAGCCGGACGAGGATACAGTATCCATCTCGTCGAAACCAGCGTCCATCATACACCTCATGCAGCGCACTCTTGCATACGCTCGGGCCTCACTGAGTTGGAAAGCGGTAACCTCGACCACCTCACGCAATCTCAGCTCGTGCGAGTGGCGTCGTCGTACTCGGCAACCTCGTCAAGGGGTGACATCGGCGAGTGAGTACGACCTGAGTATCTTCGACGATTCAGCGGATGACTCTAGCATCAGGTTTGTTAGAGAAGTACTCGACCTGCCCTGGGGCGCAATCCCCCCTCACAAAGTGCCGGACATCGACGTCCGCCCACGTAGCATCAGTGATAAACTCGACAATTCTTCCATGATCTCGCCCGCAGTGCTCCGTCGCCGCGTAGGGCGGCGAGGCGCTATTCCCCCTCAACATCCGACGACCTGACCTTGCCGAAGTTCATCAATGGACTTGTATGATCCTCTTCGAGCACGGGATTCCGAGGTGCGTCTTACTCATTCTTCGACCATTCTACCCATCTCGAAGGTCCTTTTGCAACGCTTCAGGGCCTCTCCGTCGATGACCTGACTCTCGACTCATCGTACTCGATTAGCTAACGTTATTTCGACAGTCCACCTCGAAATTCAACGGTTACGGTTACTCGAAGTCCATCTCCCACCTCATCCGGCTTGCCCTCGTCCCCGCTCGCGCTTCCTCGAGTTGGAACAGGACCCCATCGACCTTCATGCGAAGTTTCAACTTGCACGGTGGTCGTCATCGTCCTCGCCAACGTCGGGAAGATCGCCATGTATCGTGGGAATTTCCTCGATGGACGCGAACTCGATATTCGATCCTCCCGCACGCATCCAAGTTGCGGTGGCGCTGGCGCGCACTCTGACTTTTCTGTGCTTCGCGGATGCCCTCGACCGAGGCGTGGAGCCTCACGCGATCACGGTCGCAGGCCTTGGCATGTGCGACAAAGGGCATCGGCGAATAGGTATGACCCGGGTATCTTTGAGGATACCGCGGCTGACTCTTGTGCGTCAGGTATCTGTACCGTCTACGCACCATCGTCTAGACACTGTGTCCATGCGCGTCAAGACGCCGACCATCCGACGTCGACAGCATCGGCGTTGCCCATTTCTGTGCCCGGATATGCTCGCGTCCACGTCGTCGAACCTCGTCGGGCGCGCATACCTGGGCTCTCAATCGTAGACGGCCCCCAGCGCCGCGGGCTTGTGTGTACTTTATTGTAGGTAAAGGGAATGAAAACCTGGTTTTGTTTGTTTCTGCTTACAGCACGAATCTGTCCGTGGTGACAAGTAACTCATGTCAACTCGGCTCAAATAAGTTCTCTTCCTGGCCTTTCATTGACGTCCACAGGTATCACGATTCGCGAGCACTGCTGGGGTCTCCGCTACCGATTGCCCCAACATCCGCGCGGCGCTCGCTGGCATATCACGCCGGAAAGGTAGGATGTATGGGTCGATGCGGCCCGCGCCTCGCCTGACGTCCACCCTAGTCGACGCATGGCGAAGACGTACGGCGCAGGGATCACTTCCCTCGGCGCTTATCGATGACTGCTATGCGTGAGAGTCGATGTTGTACTGCCCCTCGTCCTTCCCAAGATGCTGTGCAGCCACGCGGCTGGCGAGCTGGTGTACACCAGGTGGGCGATCCTCTCCTTCCTTCTGCCCGTCGTCGTCGATACTGAACGTGGACTCTGCAGTCGCGATGCTTGATTCTCCTACCTCGTCTGCGGGGCGTCGTCCCCTGCGCCATCGGCTTCTTCCCTCGTGGATCATCGGCTACTTCTCGCGAGGCCGCGCTTCGCCGTCGGCGCCTATGGCAAGCTCTGCGGTCGCCTCGTCGCCATCGGCGTCTGGCGACGACGCGGATGTCCCTCAGCGCCATCCTCAACCATCATCCTCTGCTGCAGTCGCCGCCTCTCCTTCCACCTCGCCGTCGCCTAGCAAACGCCCTGGCCTGCGTGACAGACTATCGATCTCAAAACTATACCGCCGTCTGTCGCGAGCTCTCACTCCCTCATCGCGCCGCTCGACGCGCAGCCCCGTGCCCTCGGACTCCCCCCATATCGTGTCGGACGCACTTCAGATGCCGCCGTCGTCCGCAACGGACACGGGTACAGGTCCTTCCATTCTTCGTCTATCATCTATCGACGTGACGCCAGAGATGGCTGCGCCCTCGTCCAACGTCCAGGACGCACGCGCCAGTCTCTCGGACACGCCGACTGCTGTTCCCGACGCATCAACCTGCCCAGCTGCATCTTTTATCGCAGCAGACGCACCCGCCACCGTCTCACCACTCGACGTCGCAGGCGCGCCCGCCGCCGACCCGATGGCCAACTTGTGGACCGAGGCAGTGGCGGAGTGGCAGCGGAAGACGGGCCTTGACTTGACCGATCCCGACGCTATTCCTCTCGCCACTAAGGGGGCCGTTATGAGCTACATTGCGAAAATGGAGACGATGGAGAATGAATCCGAGAAAGGCGAGTGGGAGGCGCTGCGTGAGCGTGTCGACCCTCTGGCGCGTAGCCTCGAGAAAATATGCGATCCGATCGGGGATACATTCTCAGCGGTTCGTCCTCGTCTTGGTCACCTTGGACTTCATCCCGAGTCTTACTCTCTTAGGCCTTTCCCCCTAGCAAGATTGTCTTCGCGGCCGTAGGATTGATCGTCAGCGTGAGCGCTGTTGGCAGCCCACTATCTTGCGCTGTGACTGACCCGAAATCCAGGCGTATGTCAGGACACGCGATGACTTCGCTCAGATCGGCGAAGCGTTCAAGGAGTTGCAGTTCCATCTGCAAATTGTGGAGATCGTTGCGGACTCGCATCCCGGACAAGTATTACACGACGCATGCGTCCAGTTGCTCACCAAGGTCCTCTCTGTCCTCGGGGTCGTCACAGAAATGCGACGCGAGGGACATCTACGTAAGCGCCGTCCTCTTCCCATCTCGAGTTTGGGCTGACTGTGCGCAAC
This sequence comes from Pleurotus ostreatus/Saccharomyces cerevisiae fusant, assembly GCA_024196135.1. Lineage (NCBI taxonomy): Eukaryota > Fungi > Pleurotus ostreatus/Saccharomyces cerevisiae fusant. Next base: position 6,146 of record JAMQCK010000122.1, on the reverse strand, counting down.
AGGGCAATGGCTAGGCCGAATTGTGAGCCAGACGCGGCCACTATCTGAAGCGCTTCAGAACCTACGCCTGCTTGCTAGCAGTCAACAGCAAGCGATGGCTGCGATTACTCTCAACAAGGTGACGCTGTTGATGGAGACTATCGCTAGTACGTCCTCTGATCCTCGGGCTATCTCAAAACGTCGACAAACATTCTTCAGGCGACAAAGTCAGCCAGGAATGGATATGCGGGTGCCTCATCGACGTACTGCGAGCAACCTGAGAAATTCATGGTATACCTCTGTCTCCGGCCGAGCCGCACGCGCTCACCACGTATGACAGACCTTGGCTTATTGACGCATGCAGAAGTCATCGCCCATCGCACCGCTCTCCGGCGCATCGAGTTGGTCATGTACAATCAGTCGGATAAGCTGAGGAGAATCGAAAGTGTGTTATTCCGCACGATTTCTGCACGCGCGGGTCATAATTCTGTTTCCAGCCTTCGCCGAATACGAACAGATCAAGGCATGGCTCAACTACGTAGATCCGTCGTATCGGCTCAGAAAGCTGCTTGACGACCGCGCAGAAGGCACCGGCTCATGGTTCCTTGACGGTGATGTGTTTACTGCACTGAAGGAGGGCAAAAACAAGGCAGTACTTCTCAGTGGAAAAGGTGTGTCTCCCTGCTATAGCGATGTGCGTGAACTGACATACCGTCAGCCGGCAGTGGGAAAAGCACAATCATGTTAGTTAGGCGACACAAACTGAATCACTAATTTACTGACACTTGTCTTTCAAGCGCTACCGCCGTCGAAGCGCTGCGTGCCTACCACGCTTGTGACCCCCGTACACTTGTCCTTGCCCACATCTTTGATTCAACAAACGCCAGCTCTAGTCAGCGCGATCTGCATGCGCTCCTTTCGACTCTGCTTTGTCAGCTCGCACTCAACAACCCTAACTGCGCGTCCATCATTTTGGAGTCTCGTAAGACAATTGTGGCAAATGGACTGCCTACGAAGGCTAGGATGGAGGAATTGTTCATGGAGACTCTTCGGACTACGTCGCTGCACGTCATCGTTGTAGTTGACGCCCTTGACGAGGCCATCGATGAGGACGAAATTATCACCTTTCTTCAACGACTTAAAGCAGTCTCAGCCATATCCGTGCTCGCCTCTCGCCGTCCCTTCACAGAAATGACCCATTTCATCGGCTCCGTGGTCGCTATGGACAATCATGGCGAGAACAATGACATTGGATTGCTTCTGGACATCACAATGTCGCAGGGAGGGGATCTCGCAAAAGTGCAAGTGGACCGCAACGGCGTGCGCGAGAAACTGCTAGCGGGAGCTGAGGGAAAGTAAGTAATTGGATTGTAGGACAGATGACTGCATGAAAACTAATGGGTTGTTCTAGTTTTCGTTGGGTTGCACTTGTCATCCAAGAACTGAAGGGTGTCGCCGGGATCCCTACCAAGGTCCTCCGCCGCTTGGAATCTCTACCTCTATCACTACAAGCGTTATATCAACGATGCCTGGATTCTATTCGCAATGACGATCGCGACGACGTTCGACGTCTACTCTTATGGCTTGTCCGCTCGGAGGTGCCTCTGCGCCTGAACGACTTCGCAGAGATCATGGCTTTTGATTATTCTCACGAGATGCCAATCTATCACGCGTCGAATCGCCCTTTGCCCGAGGCTGTTATCAGCATGGTCGGCTCGATGCTTATCACTGTTGACGGGGGTATCGTCCGGCTTGCGCATGCCTCCGTTCGTGACTTCCTTCTCGGCCTCCCCTCTGTGTCGCCTTTCTTTATCTGCAAAGACACAGATTACACCCTGATGGCTCGTACCGTCCTTGCATACCTCGCTGCCATCGCTCAAATGGCTTCTCTTGATCCCAACTCCCCTCTCACCTATACGTGGGTCTACTACGTGCATAAAGCAGGCAGCAAGATCCATGACGATCTCTCGAAGGAAATAACTTCAGTGATCAGCAAGGTGGCCGCGCACCCCATCGGCACAGCTGTGGCCAACAAATCGCTCTGGACTGCTGCTGAGGTCGGACACCGCCAGCTTGTTGCTGCATTGGTTGACAACTGCGGGGTCAAAATTGATTGTGTGGACACCACTGGTCGGAATCCCCTGCATAGAGCAGCTGGTATCGGCCACCTCGATGTCGCCAGCCTGCTGCTCGACCGAGGTGCTGCAGTTACTGCGCGAGACGATAAACAGATCACCCCTCTGATAATGGCAGCCTACTTTGCCCACGAGGATGTTGCTCGCTTGCTCCTCGACCATGGGGCACATGTCGAGGAGTGCGATAAGCAGGAACGCACTTCCCTGCACTACGCGGCCCAACTGGGATACCTTGACATCACTTGCCTGCTGCTTGAGCGCGGTGCATCCGTTGGTGCACGAACCAATGATCGTTCAACGCCATTGATGCTGGCGGCCTTCAGCGGTAGAGAGGAACTTGTTCGCTTACTTCTCGACCAGGGTGCACAGATCAAAGAGTGTAGTGCTATTGGGTGGACTCCTCTTTACTACGCAATCTATAGGGGTCATCTCGGTATCACTCGCCTGCTCCTCGAGCGAGGCTCCTCCATCGTGGCGCGAGATTGGGAGCAGGCCACTCCGCTTATAACAGCGGCCCTTTATGGTCGAAAGGACATCATTTCCCTGCTGCTCGGAAGGGGGGCATGTATCGAGGATTGCGACATTAGAGGCTGGACTTCCCTGCACTGGGCAGCTAGAAGGGGATATCTCGGTACTGCGCGCTTGCTTTTGGAGCATGGTGCGTCCAGTAGCGCGCACACCAATGCGCAGAAAACACCGCTATTGATGGCGGCCGAGTACGGTCAAGAGGACGTCGTTCTCCTGCTCATCGAACAGGGAGCACACATCGAGGAATGTGACGAAAAGGGCCAGACTTCTCTTCATTTTGCAGCTCATCAGGGATCTCTCGGTATGGTGACCTTACTCCTCGACCGAGGCGCATCCATCTCCGCACGAAGCAAGCAGATGGTTACGCCACTGATGTTAGCGGCCAGTATAGGTCGGGAGGACATCGTTCACCTGCTCCTGGACCGAGGAGCGGATATTGCGGAATGTGATGAGGCGGGGTTGACTTCTCTCCACCTCGCAGCTCGTCAGGGATTCCTCGGCGTCGCCACCGTTCTTCTCGAACGAGGTGCCCCCATCTCCGCGCAAACCAAGGATCACATCACACCGCTGATGATATTCGCTGCCATAGGTCGAGAAGACGCCGTCACCGTTTTCCTCGACAGAGGGGCACGTATTGAAGAATCTGACCACTGGGGCAATAATTCCCTGGACGGGGCGGCGTGGTTTGGGAGACTCGGTACCGCTCGCGTACTCCTTGAGCGAGGCGCCAATCTTGATACCTTCGACGAGTTTGGGCAAGGGCCTTTGCATCTTGCCGCGCAAAGGGGTCACATCGAGCTCATCAAGCTTTTTGTCCAGCGAGGCGCCGCACTCGAGGCCCGAGACAAGTACGGGCGGACTCCGCTATACATCGCCGTTCGATACAGCCAAGAAAGCGCTACGGAGCTTCTGCTGAGCGAGGGCTGCGACCCGCGAACACGCTCAGATAACGGGACGACTCTTTTGGATGCCGTGGGACAAGGTCCACCAGTGTCGAAAGACGCCAAGAGAGACGCGCGCGTCCGTGAGCTGCTCGTGCGAGCGCGGTGCACAGAGGAGACGGAGAGAATATCGTCGGAGAATGGGGTACCGCAGAAGGAGGTCGAGGAGTGACCCGCAAGTCGGTGAGGTGAGTCGTTGAACAGCTTGTTGCAAATGGCGGGTGCTGAGCGATGACAGAGAAGAGTTGCGGAGTGGTAGCGGAATCAATCGAAACAAGATGCTTTATCGTCGATGGACGGAACGCGCAGGAGGAGGGAGGGCTTGAAGGGATACGGTGGCGGACTGTTTGTTCGCATCGTCACTTCGCATGTCATGTTAGGAGAAGCATTGCCGATTCCCCTTGTCTCAGAAGGAGCAGACTATTTTTCCGTCGTACGATTGGACCGTATACTGTGGATCCTCGTCAGAGCGTACAATTGAACGATGCTTGAAACATACCTATATTTCGCATTCACACCCGATCCGCAATCGCGCGTTCAGTCCCAGATCTTTTCGACCCTCAGCACATACTGTACGTCGCCCCCGCCCCACCCATCGCCCCTCCACCGTACCTATGCGCATAAGGAGTGTATCTCATTCGAGAGGCGCGTCACACTCCACCACTCCCCCCGCTTCTCCACCTCCCCCCGTTCCCCATCCTCGTGTCCTTCACGTCGCTGCTCCCCACGCCCCATATCTTCCCCGACCCCCACCCACACCGTTCCTTCTCTCCCTCATAACCCCCTCCCAACCCGTTCCCTCCCCCGCCACACCCCGTTCCCTCTCCCTCCAGCCCCAGAGCTGGCTCAGACCTCCCAGCCGGCGCACGCGTCTAGGCGCGACACATCCATCTACGCATGCGTCTTCGTCCAACCCGGCTTCATTGCGTCTTCGCCGACCCCCCACCTGCTTGCGTCTTCGCCGAGCCCCACCCCGCTTCGCGCATCGCGAAGGGCGCGCCCTCGTCCTCCTCCGTCTTCTCCACGTCCTCTTCTTTGCCTCCACATCCCCTTCAACGATCTCGATATCCCCTTCATTCACCCACATATCATTCCCCATCCTTAAGGCAGAGAAGCACACTCCTCCCCCTTTGCGCGCCGCCAAGACCCTCGCTCGCGCCACCCAGACCCTCCCTCATGCCCTCCCGGTGTTCAGCACGCGAATTTCGCTCTTCCGTCTTCTTTCAGCCTCCTTCCTTCCCCAATCCCACGTCGTTCCTCCTTCTCCGTCCCCGAGTTGCCTCTCCCTTCGTCGACTCGGACACGTAGCGTCCGACGTTTTCTCCTTCTCACCTCCTTCCCTCGACATTTAGTATCTGACGATATCATTCAATAGACGATCGCGCCCGCGCCCACATCTCGGGAGGTATTCGCGCATTCCAGCCGAAGGCGACCTTGCGGCGCGGCGAGGAGGAGAGGGGATACAGGATGAGACGGCGGGAAGGGGCGAGAGAGAGGATATGGAAAAGAGAAGGGAGGGCGGATGAAGGGGAAGGGGACGGGGGTTGGAAGGAAGGGAAGAGACGAGAGCAAAGGCAGGGAAGGGGTGAGAAGGGAGGGAAGGGACGGATGGAGGTAGCGGGTAGGGGACGGGATAGGGAGGAAACACGAGAAGGGCCATGGGAGAGAACGCAATACTCGCCTCGCCCCGGCGCCACGTCTACCATCCTCCGCCGTGCGGCTGTGCTACGTGTTCATCCTCCGTCGAGCCCCACCGCCACCCCTCCTCCTTCCTGCTCCTCCTTCTCGTCTCAGCCGCTTCCATCCATTGTATTCGGCGCTTTGTCTCGTCCCCTCACGCTTCCCCCCCCTCCCTTCACGCTTCCCCCATCCACCAGCCCCATCGTGCTCCCCGCCACTTCGCGCATGCGCCCCACTCCCTCCCCCTTCGCTACACACTAGCCCCCTCACTCCCTTCTCTCCACGATAGCCCGCCCGCCGCCGCTTCCGGAGCTCGCTCATCCGCTCTTCCTTAGCTCACTCCCTCGCCCCTGCATCCTTGGCTCCACCCCACGCCCCCCCTGACATCTCGCGTTCGGCGCGCGCGTTCTCCCCTCCTCGTCCATCCCTCCATCCCTCCACATCCTTCCCACCCCCTTCCCCTCGTCGTCCTTTTCCCCCTTCCCTTCGCGCCCCTTTCTCTCCCCCTTCCACCCGCCAACCTTCCCTTTCATCCCAACCCCCTCACCTGCCCTTCTCTTCGAGCGCGCTGTTTCCACCCCCGCCGTTCCCATCCCATTTTTCTGCCCCCGTCAATCTCCAACCCGCCCGTTCTTCCCCAGCCGTTCTCCTCCTCCATCTCCCCCTCCCCCCGCCGACCCTGTCCGCGAGACGCCCGCGCCCGCCCCCCCTCCCCCCTCCCGATCACGCCACCGAAGCTCTTCAATGCGCCTCGCCCGTTGTCCACATCAATGCCGGCGCTTCTCACTGCTGAGCTTTCGCGCCTCGCAAGTCGCGAGCAGGGACCTTTCCATTCCCCTTCGAGCCCTGTCCGTTCGCCTATTCGCGTCGCCCTGTCTATCCC
>JAMQCK010001219.1:0-10677 GCA_024196135.1 Pleurotus ostreatus/Saccharomyces cerevisiae fusant | reverse complement strand
CCGAGTAGAGTGGGTACAGATGGTCCAAAAACGTCGAGATCGAGGAGACCGACGCGCAGTTGGAGATGGGAAGCGAGTGTGGCTGCAAGGTTGGCGGCGATGGTAGACTTGCCGACGCCGCCTTTACCACTGGCGACCGCGATCACCCTGCGGACGTGCGCAATAGGCCTGCGCTCGATTCCTCCTCCGCGACGAGGCATTGAAGGCACATCCTTCGGGAGCGTCCGCGCGCGGGGGATGCCCAACGGGTTTTCGTGCGCGAGACGGGCGGATGCGCGGAACATGGCGATCGGGGAAGGGGAAAGGGGCGTCGCGTGACGTCATCATCACGCCCCCTTCCCGAGCGGTCATGTCCTGGTTCTCCTCTAGGCGCTCGTCCGCAGAATCGCACGATGTCCCCGGCCAGAGCAGGCTCGAGCACCACCAGATCCTCGCGGGCCGCCTCGGCCATCTCAACGAGTCACAGCAGGCCGCGTTTGCGAAATTCAAGGCGGACCTTGAGTCAGCGAAGCTATATACGCCCGGCGAGGAGCCATCGCATGATGATTCGACGCTCTTGCGATTCCTTCGGGCGAGGAAGTTTGACCCCAAGGCTGCTCAGAAGCAGTTTGCGGCTACTGAGGAGTGGCGGAAGGAGAACGATGTCGACCGCTTATACGCCACCTTCGACCCCGAGGAGTTTGAGGCTGCTAAGCACTTCTATCCTCGATGGACAGGGAGGAGAGACAAGGTGCGTTTGTCCCCTATTCCATTCACCACACTCGATTCTAACTGTTCTAGACTGGTCACCCCGTATATGTCTTCCACCTTGCATCCCTCCAGGCGACCCAAAAGGAGCTGAATGCGGTCCCGCCAGAGCGCCGCTATCAGCGCATCGTCGCGCTCTGGGAATTCATGCGCCAATTCGCCCTTCCCCTCTGCAACTCCCTCCCTCGAGACAACAACGCGGACATCTGCGCCGTCACCAGCATCATTGACCTCGCCGATGTCTCCTTTTCCTCGATGTGGTCACTCCGGCATCACTTGCAGGAGGCATCTGGATTGGCGACGGCGCATTACCCGGAATGTATGCATTCGACGATTGTCGTGAACTCGCCGTCGTTCTTCCCGACAATATGGGGGTGGATCAAGGTGCGGTAGGGGGCTGGCGCGCCGTGCGCATTGGCTAACGCCGCATCTTAGGCGTGGTTTGATGAGGGGACGAGGTTGAAAGTACATGTACTGGGGAGAGATCCCGGACCTACATTGCGCGAGCTCATCGACGCGGACAATCTGCCGAAGGTATGTGAATACTACATCCCAGCGTCGCCTTCGGAGGCATGGAAGGCTCTTCGCTGGTTCTCTGCCCTCCCTACGCGTACTTCCCTCTCGCCCACTGCCTTTCACTCGTTGCTACGCCTACGCTTCTCTCCCGAACTCACCCGCTCTCCTCTGCCGCTGACATTGTCCCCCTTACGCCGGATGACCACGTCCTTACGTGTCCCCTCGGCCATTAATTCCCCTTCGGGCCGTGTACGATCTCCTACTGCTGCCGGGACTGTCCCTCTGCACCTTCTTTCCAAATGCATATACTCTTCCATGTTCCCTTTTCCCAGATGCATACGCCCCATCCTCACTGCTGAACGCAACTAACAACCTCCCCAGGCCTACGGCGGCAACCTCGAATTCACCTTCAAGGACGACCCCGTTCTCGACGAGCCGGCGCGATCGGCGATCGGGGACAAGGTGCCCAAGGGGCCGGTCGTCTTCAAGGACGGCAAGCTCTGGCGGCCGAGGGTGGAGGAGAACGGGAAGGTTGTGCGCGATGTGATGGAGGAGGCGGCGTGAGGTGCGCTGTGGAGGGAGGGGGCTTGCGAGCGGTCTCAGTGTAAATACAGTGGAGAGCCCGCCGTAGCGTGCAGACCCTGTCGCGGGTGTGACAGCAGCGCCGGGGCGTCTGACTAGAGGTTGACAGCTTCGGGCTAGATGGTGTTCGCAACGTACACGCAACGCAGTAAGATGGACCGAGCATCATCTGATCCCAGTAGATCGCGTCTTCGAACGTAGAGAACAATAGCATATGTATTACAGGATGTCTGCCTATATTGTGTTGCTGCGATGCGGTGGGATCAATCTATCCTGTAGTCCTCTAGCTCTTTCCATGGCTTAAGACCAAAAAATGACGGCAGATCCTCCCAAAACTTCTCTTGACCTTGCTCGTACATACCCTGCGCCTTTTTTGCGCAAGGAGAACAAAGTTCCCCCTTCATATTACCACCGCCATTCCAATCGTTCAACAATCCGTGCGCGATGTCGATGTCGGGGCCTTCTAGGCAAACTCCTGTTAGAACCCTATCACGAGACTTCAGGCGCGTCTGTGTGCATGCGGCTGGCGCTTCGCAATGGCGATTGCGATGCTGCTCTAGGGTCCATTTAAACCAATAACACAGGCTGCAGCCCATGATATTGCTGCGAGCAAGTAGGAGCATGGCGATATCCTCCGGGCTGAGCCTGTGGCCTCTTAAGCCCTCTACGATCTCTTGCTGAAAAGTGAGTTGAGGAACAGGAATCAGGATGTGAGAGTCTTCGGTAAGCTCACAGGTTCAAGGATCCTCAAATACGAGAGACAGAGCGCGGGAATGGTTGTTTCCAGGCCGACTGTGCGGGCGACGGAGAGCAGCTCGAATGGATTGACGCCGTCCGTCGCTGGAATATGAATGTCTTCCTCGTAGCTGGCAAGGCAGGATGGATAGAGTATGCGCATGTGAGATGCGCCGTAGTCGAATAGGGCGGGGATCAGGTATTTGTGACCCATGCGCAACGCCAGCAATAATTCTGTATAGCTGGGGTCACGATGCAAGTTCCCACTGCAGTCAAAATATCAGTATGATAGGCAGACTTCTTCGAGAATGCGGCCACGCACGCGTCGTAGATGCACCGAAGCATGTACTTCACCGCCTCCGCGGAGTCCTGAAGCTCGACCACGGGGCATCCTTCCACGGTGGTTGAGCCTGCGGCAGACGTGCAGGAGGCCTCCTTCATGTCTTTGAAGACGATCGACTGCTTGCATAGTATGCTCCTATGGACGCGAAACTGCGTTCTTTCTGCCTGGAGGACGAGATTGCCGTCGTCGTACCAGATCTCATCGCAGCGGACGACGGGCCCGGGTTCGCCTTCCGTTCTCGCGCGCTTTGCTGGACGTGAGTCCAGGGTCGGAGGGTCGGTCATGCTGTGACGCGACAGGACGAGGTGCAGGCGAATGCCAAGAGTGAGACGCGTGACCGCGTTGCTTGACGCTGTTTGGTCGTGCACGCGCCATTTTGTGGGACTGCAGCGAAGTACAGCGAGGGAATTGTACCAGCTGTGAGCTTAGCCCACTCAGATTATTCAGAATATATAGTGCCGTTTACATCGCTGTAAGATATTGCTTGGAATATACATCACTGTCCGAACACAAAGATCTGGCTTCAATCGTCGTTCTCCCTCTTGCGCTTGTGCTGATGTGCCCTCACCCGAGGGACCCACGCATCGCCATAATTGTTACGTATCTCAATGCCTTTCTTTAGGAGATCCTCGGCATAGGGCACCCAGAACGAGGCGTTGATCTCACGTCTAAGTCGTGGTGAGAAGGATGATGGAGCAAAGGAAAGAACGAGCGCACTCTTCGGATGGCCAACTCAAGCCCATTTTCAATGTCTTGAGTTGCGGGACTTGCGCGGGGTCGATAGAAGCGAGAAGGGGGCCCCAAGGGCGACAGGCTGGGATTTGGCGACTGAGGGAGGCGTAAGGTGCTGACGCGCTCGCTACGAAAACTAACGCACGGTATCGCCTCCGTGAATTTGATTGTGGTCAGGGTATCTGACTTCCACCCTGCGGCGCTATAGCCAGGCGGCTGAAGGCATGTCAATACGATTCGAAATGTGACGGGCAGGGAGATACGCACAGGCTTCCGCTCCTGAATTCTCAGCGTTCGAAGCGCAGTGCACATCTCGAGGACGCTATCGGTAGGAAAGTATTGTATATCGAGCTCTTGGATTTTGGGACCATGTCTCTCGAGGAATTCGCCCGCGTCTCGTCCGGTCTGACTTCGACTGAAGAGGCCAAGATGTTCCAATCGAGGGAGCCTGATAATGGCGACGAAGTCAGCTCAAATGCGAGGGAGTCAGTCAGAAGATACGCACTCGAAGAGTGTGAACAGCCTAAGCACCGATGTGTGACAAGACGTGAACCGCAGGTCTTCCAATCTGGGGAAGATGTCCGCAGGGACTTCATTCTTCTTGAACTGCAGCTTGACGGCGGCGTCGAAGTGCAGAACCACCAAGTTATGGAAAGGGGTTAAGGTGCCGAGAGGGACAGATATCTCCTTTTCCGTTGGCCCTTTCTTCTGCTGCTGCTGAGGGGCAGGGACGCCGACTGCAGCCGAACCGCCAGGTGCGGCCGAAGCGTCGGTTTGACCGTCGGACGTCCCTTTAGGCGGCAAAGGCGCAAACTGCTTGGCAATCTTGATGTTGTTAATCGTACCAATGGCCGGCGCGATGCGCGCTATGGTGGTGAACAAGGACCACCGCAATATGAGATTGTCGCGGGTGCTGTCTCTGTGCCAGTGCTCCTCTGCATCCAAGTGAGCGAGGTTGGGCGTGTACTGCAAGATTCTGCCGATGACGAGATGGCGTTTGGCGTCGCAACGGTTGTTTAGGGATAGAGCCCGGGTGTGCTGGCCTAGGCTGGGGTCGCCTTCGAGGACGACGGAGAGCCGGTATGTGCTCTTCCAGGACTGAGCGCGCAGGCTGCTGAAGATTCGGGGAACGGTTAGACGCTGTAGAGACGTTAGCTGGCCTAGACTGGGATGAGAGCGTAGCTAGCACGCGTACCCTGAAAAGCTTGCAGACGTGGGCGAGAACGAGAAGAGCGGGGCGACGATTGTACAGGTAAAACGGGTCGACGGCCCAACCGTTGACGAATTCAAAGATGTGCTGCCAGATCTTTTCTTGTACAGCGATGGGATGCGAGAGCAGTGGAAGGGGCGGTCGAGGCGGCGCGGGCTCTTCGACTTTTCCGTCTTCCTCCTGTTCCTCTGGTTCGCTACTGGGAATGTAGAGATTCCTGCGCCTCATGCCAAGAAGCTCGTATCTACTCAATCTTCGTACCGGTCTTCCTCTGAACAAGGCGCTTCAGTATGCGAATAGCGTTACTTGTAGCAACATACCCCGGAGTGTCGTACTGGCAGATCGAGCTCAGGCGAGGGTCGTCCACAATTTCTTCATCCACGACGTAGTCTGACTCGTTCGCAGTATCCTCCATGTCCGAGTCATCGTCGTTCCAATTGACCTTGCTCCTGGCGAAGTAGATGCACCGCAGGGCGCGGTTACGGCTCAAGTCTTGCAGTGTTTCCAACTCGGGTCGGTGAGAGGGCGGGAAGACCAGCGTGTGCAAGCTCGGGGCCCTCCGAAGTGACTCGAGGATTGCGGAAACGTCGGTAGCAGGACCATAGTTGTTGTCGAGGACGGGAATATGTACAGCATTCTGGGATGCAGTGCATAAGGAAGATCAATCGGTCGAATCATGTTACGAGCCGTACCAGATGAGTCCACGTGGGGATGAGCTTCGCAAGTTCTTGGATTAGCATCTTGCGATTCTTGGAGTCCTGGCGGCTGTCGGCGACGACAAGCACCCTCGGGCTGATATGCGGGAGCTTGAGACCGCGACAGAGGGGAGCGACGCCTTCGGTGGCGAAAATATGAAGCACGAGCGCCAGATGCGTGAGATTCGTCGTCGCCTTGAGCAGCCGGAATCCTTCCATCCCGAAAGCGCCCTCGAACCGGAGGCGCTTGACGCGCGCAGCTAGTTCAGGACGGAGGGAGGTAATGGTGGTGGTAAGGGCCTCAGCTTGGCCCTTCGACCGAATGATGGCAGTACGGTAGAGGAGAGGTGTACAGATTCGCTGCCAATCCTTCGAGACGAGCAGGAGCGCGGGCGGGCGATGGTCGGGAGCGCGCATCTCTCGCGATGCGCTCCAGCGCGCAGGCTTATTTCCCCCATACCCGTGCCGCCCGCGGTTAGCATCGAGGCTGAAGAATTCACGATCCGTGACCACGTCAATGACATGGCCGAGTACTTCGCGAATGAGCTCCTCGGGGAGGGCGAGGAAGGGCAGCATCGTCGAGGCCATATTCCGTGGTGATGGTACGGAGACAAGAGCTGTGGAGGAATGGAGCGGGACGATCGAGGCGCAGCCGGCCGAGACATGATATTGACATCGCGACGAACGCGACCGCGAAACGCGCGCGCGAAAGCCGCGATCGCGTTGTTTGTCCGCCCTCCTGACGCCACATTTTCTTTATTTGTGCCTTGAAGTCGAAGTCCGAGAAGGCGCCTACAAGCGTCAACAAGTTCCATTGGCGCTAGGCGACTAGACATGTAAAGTAGAGCTGTACGATATAGAGGTATGAATAGAGATATGATACGATAAATGAGTTAAATAGCGTAGTGAACAATTGGAATAGGCGTGCCCCGTTGCCCTCATTCATCTTCGTCGAATTCACCATCTTCATCCTCATCTTCCGACACGTCCATATCCGCTCTTCTGCGCTTGAGCTCACGTTGGGCTCGAAGCCTCGGTATCCAAGGTAGGTTCTTGTTGTCCCGAATCTCGATGCCTTTCTCTAGCAACGACTCTGCGAAGGGGACCCAGAAGTTGCTGGTAATTGAGCGCCTGCGACGCAAGTGGTCAGACACGTTTCCTTCAGAGATGCGAAGAGTTCTTACTCGTCCGTCGGCCATTGAAGGCCCGCGTGCATGATCTTCAGCTTCGGGACTCTAGTCGGGTCAATATTAGACAAGACGGGAGCCCAGGGGCGCTGGGCTTGTATTTTGGCACTGAGGAGGACAGAGTTCGGCCAGGATACATGGACATCAACGAACCACGTACGGCATCTCGTCGGTGAAGTGAATAATGGAGAGTGTCTTCGAGCGCCACCCTGCAGCGCTGTAATCCGAGGGCTATAATGACTCGATGAGCGCGAAAGACAAGAAGTATCGTCAAGCATACGCACTGGCTTCCGCTCGCGAATGTGAAGCGTTCGCACCGCCGGGCACATTTCCAGTACGGTGTCAGTTGGGAAAAACGCAAGGTCGAGTTCCTCAACCTTCGGCCCGTGTCGCTCGAGAAAGTCGCCCGCGTCCTCGCAGATCTGCGCGCGGCTATGGAGGGCGAGCTTACGAAGTCGGGGTAGCTCGAACAGATTGAACAGTCGGAGGAAGGAGGTGTGGCATGACATAAATTTGAGGTCTTCAAGAACGGGGAAGATGTCGGCGGGGACGTCGGCGTTTTTGAACTTGAGCCTGGCAGCGCCGTCGAGGTACAACACCCTCAGGGCACGGAAGGGTATGAGGGAACCGAGAGCTACCGTGAGCTCTTTCTGAGCAGGTTTCTTCTTGTCGTCCTTCTTGCCATCGGCCGCGTTGGCTGCTTTGGCTGCAGGTGCTGCAGCGCAGCTCTCAGGCGCGCGCTCGTCCTCTTGCTGCTGCTTACCCTCTCCTTCTGCCGGCGGAGCATACTCCTTCGGAATCTTGACGCCCACGATCTCCGTTACACCACTGGACTGGTGGGGCAACAAGATGAACCGGGACCAGCTGATTCTGAGAGAATCCGACTGTCGGCGTTTAGCAGAGGTCAAATCGGTGCACTTGGCGGACAGCACGCGCATGTTGGGCACATTGCTCAGTACGGCGTCGATGTCGATGATTTGGCCGTCTCTGGTGTCGTCTTTGTAATCCGTCAGCCGGTTGTTCAGCCCAAGGATGCGCACGTAGCGGCCGAGCTGCGGGTTCATCTCGAAAGTCTTGACAAGGTGTTGTGTCTTGTAAGACCACATGAGCGAGATGTTGGCGTAGACCCGGGGAAGGGCCATGCGCTGTATCGGGCGTTTGTCAGGAGATGTTGTCGGGCATCGAGTGACTCGCTCACCCGCCACATCTTGCATACACAGCTGCAGCTGAGGAGCGCGGGCGTGACGTCGACAACCGTTGGGCTCAAGATGTAGGTCGGCTTTACGAAGTCGAAGATCCGCTGCCAAATCTTTTGCTGGACTTCCAGAGGTTGTGAATGCATTGGCGAAGGGGAGGCGTAGGTCGTAGGTTCGGGCGAGGGAACCCTGTTCCTCCTCGCTACGTCAGCTAGATACAGGTTGCGGTGGTACTCATGCGAGTCGACCCAGCGTTTTGCCTTTCCGCTAATGAATATTTAGTAAGGATCCATATGGGAGGGGAAGCCCGCTGCATGACTCACTCCTCAGTATCATATACGCATATAGAGCTCAATCGGAGGTCTTCCGCAATCTCGTCCTCGACAGCGTTGATTACATTGGCTTCCATATAGTAATAGTTTTCAAATGTCCTTTCGGAGGTGAAGAAAAGACAGCTGAGCGCGCGGTTCCGGCTGAGGAAGCGGATGTCGTTCAAGGGAGGCCGGCTGTCCATCGGCGTAACGAACGTATGCAGGGCGGGAGCGTCGGCGAGGAGTCTAACGATTGGAGTCGTGTAGGGGCCGAGATGCCACTGTATACACGTGAGGTGTACAGCCAACTGGATGGATGTGAGTGTGATAGGCTGAGGTTGACTATCGACTTACCAGCTTCGTCCATCTAGGGACTTGACCCGTCACGGTGTCCACCAGCTTCGCCCTGGTCTTCGAGTTCTTCTTTGTGTCGGCAAGCACCAGTACTGTCGGATTGACGTGCTCTAGCTGCAGACCCCGACACAAGCCAGTGATGGTCTCGTTGGCGAAGACGTGAAGATTGATCGCGAGGTGCGTGAGACGCGTCGTCGCCTTCAGAAGCTTGAGCGGGTCCATCCCGAACGCGCCCTCCAGCCGTAGGCGCCGGACGAATCGAGCGCGCTCGGGATACAGCGCGGTGATAGCATGCGTGAGCGACTCGGCCTGCCCCTTCGAGCGGATGATCGCCGTGCGGTAGAGGAGGGGGACGGCAACGCGGTGCCAGGCCTTGCAGACGAGTAGCAGGGCTGGGGGACGCCGAGAGAGGTCGCGAAGCGCGGCGTCGGCAATGCACCAGCGCGCGGCGTTTTTGGCCTCACGTCCGCCGTTGAGGACGAAGAATTCGTCATCAGTGGGGAGGTCAAGAAGATGCTCGAGTATGTCGTGTAGTAGCTCCTCAGGGATTGAGGGGGGCATTGCGTGGGCGGCCAACGGACCCACTGGAGATAGGACAAGTCCGAGTGCGACGCGATCCCCTCGCCCCTCGATCGCGTCTGCTTACGCCACAAAAGGCAGTATCTGAGAACGACCAATGTATCCAAAAGCATCTTTGGAAACACACAGAATAGTCACTTCATGATATATGCATCACGGTGCACAAGGAGATAGCATGGGACAAGGCCTGGTCAACTGGTGGAATGCGTTTGTGATGATTCGAGAAAGCTTGCAAGCAGATCTTCCGCATTCGGAAAGTGCGCTATCGAAGGCCATTCTGCATCATATAGCCCTGCATTTGCTCTAATCTGTTTTTTTCCTTCCTTCCATCGTCCCAGAAAGGTTCAGACGAGAAAGTTTGGCTATGGGCATGGGCGTTGCTGCTGAACATCATCGAGCTGACCCGCTGGGTCTATTCGGCCGATACAAACTCGGGCCGGTATCCCGGGTCGCAAACATGTGCGACCTTCTCCGCCTTGCGCCTTGCTGAGGCTTTCCCTGGACCTTGACCTGCTCGCGCGCCTTGGCCCCCTTTACACGTCCTACACAAGATGTTGCGCTCACTTACACGATCTACGCGGGGGACGCCTCTGGCTGCCGCCAGGATGAGACCATCCGGCGCGCGGTTACTGAACATCCTCGTTCCGGTCAAGCGGTATGTCGCTCGGCGGTGTTTGTGGTAGACTTGAGCCTGACGAAGGCTATGTGTGCAGCGCTGTGGACTACGCTGTCAAAATCCGCGTCAATCCACAACAGACCGGCATCGACACGAATGTCAAGCACTCCATGGTGCGTCTACCCCGCACTCGCTTGCTTCCCCTTCACTAACTCATCCTTCAGAACCCCTTCGATGAAATAGGTACACCCCAAATGCTTCCAACATACTAGTTCATCCCTCATTCTCACACCTCACCTCGCAGCCGTTGAGGAGGCCGTCCGCCTCCGCGAGCGTCTCAAGTCCGAGGTCAAGTCCATCAAGGTCATCACCATCGGCCCGCCAAAATCCGTCGAGACTCTCCGTACCGCCCTCGCTATGGGTGCCGACTCCGCCATTCACATTGAAGTGCCGGAGAACGCGCCAGCACCCGAGCCGCTCGGCGTGGCGAAGGCCCTGCGCGCGGTCATCGAGCGCGAGAACGAGAAGACGCCAGTCGACCTCGTGATCCTTGGCAAGCAGGCCATCGACGACGACGCTGGACAGACGGGGCAGATGCTCGCAGGCCTGCTGGACTGGCCGCAGGCGACGTTCATCAGCAAGCTGGACGTCGACCCGGCGAAGAAGGAGGCGTTGGTGACCCGGGAGATCGACGGCGGTGGGGAGGAATTGAAGTGCAGGCTGCCGCTGGTGGTGACGACGGACTTGCGGTACGTGTGATGCCCAGGACTGTGATGGAGAGTTGCTGAACGTAAATCAGGCTTAACGAGCCGCGGTATGCTTCATTGCCGAACATCATGAAGGCGAAGAAGAAGCCAGTGGAGAAGCTGACTGC
>JAMQCK010001218.1:0-10684 GCA_024196135.1 Pleurotus ostreatus/Saccharomyces cerevisiae fusant | reverse complement strand
TCGCGAAGGATGTCTTTCTGGAGCAGGTGCAAGAACTCGCATCAAGGACAGTCGACGGAACACCACACTGTACGTTGCTTCTTTCGCTGCGTCCGAACCTACACTGAGTTCGATAGCTCACTCGACGCTCTTCCGTGGCAACACCACACTCACGAAGGTCATGGAGCTCTGCATGGCGTGGTACGGGAAGGCGTTCTTGGACTCCAGTATCGGTGCACCATTGCGCCGGCTTTGCGCTGAGAAAGTTGCCATCGAAGTCGACCCCGTCCGCAGTGGGAAGGGTCCGAAGGACATCGAGCGGAATGTGGAGACGCTCATCTACTGGTGTCAAGAGTTCTGGAACCAAATATACTCCGTTCGAGATGAGTGTCCCAGGTTTGTCAAGCTTTCTACCCTCGCGTCGTACATCCATCGCTTACTTGAATAGAGAGATGCGCAGACTTTTTGAGACCATCCGAAAGCTTGTGGACCAGCGATATCGCGTCAACGCCAGCCAAAGCGAGCAGAACCGAGAACTACCTTGGCAAAGCGTCTCGGCCTTCTGCTTCTTGCGGTTCATCGTCCCTGCTATACTTCACCCACATCTGTTCGGTCTTTACGCCGGTATGATCAGTCGCTTTTCAGGTCTACATAGCGCTCATGCTCTGAAGGGCTACCTCCCCCTCCTGTACAGAGGAGTCTGACGTTAATCGCAAAGGTTATCCAGAGCTTGGCAAACCTCAACGCGGTATGGCTTCAGTGGCAAGGTGGCGCAAATAACTAATCCTGCTTTCGACAGACGGTGCAGAAGGAAGAGTTCATGCGCGGCGTGAAGGACTTCCTGTCAGACAGTCGGCCTGCCATGATCGATTACCTCCTCGTTGTTTCCGCCGCACCGGACGAGTCCTACGGTCCCTCAACGTCCTCGCCGGAGCGCCATGCCAGGCTGAACATCATGCATTGCCTGCGTACCCGTGGTGCTCATATGTCGGTCCTGCAGCGCGAAGCCATTCCTATCCTACCGCACCTCCTCGACATCCCTCGTCATCTCGCCATCATCGCCTCTTCCGTCGTCCGCCACTCACGCGAGTTTCGCGAAGCTGCTGCACATGGCAAGGACGAGGGACGTGCGCCGATGGACGAACTCTGCGCGTGCTGCTTGCAAGTGGAGGAGACCGCTTTGCAGCGTGTCAGTCAGCTGGTCAGCCGCGTATCCGTCGAGCAACACGGACAGGTGCGGACGCACGTCGCGATGCCCAGCGCGTCGACCGTCATGAGCACCTCGTCCTCCAACGACAGCCCGCCAGCGAGCCTCAGAAGCAAGAGCAAGCAGCGGAAGATGCAGCGCCCGTCGACTGCTCCGTCGTCCCCGGATACCGAGGACTCCCCCAGAAGACGAATGTTCTGCGATCCCTTGCCACCATCGCCCGTACGAAGGTACTCGCCGTCCAGTGAAGTGCATGCACGTCCTACGGCGGAGAGTGCTTACCGCCGCCCGCCGCACATCCGGGCCACCTCGACGGACTCCATCCCGTCCAAGGCATCTCACGATGGAGCTGGCTCACCGTCCAGAATGGACTACGCGGATGAGCTGAAGCCAAGGAGGGGCCTATGGCGGGGTATTTTACGCCTCTAATTTTGATACCTTTTTCTTCGTTGACCTTCATTCGGAATAATCACCCCTCTTGGTTGCGGATGCTCCCCTGTTGTATCACCACCCTTTACGCTGGGCGGGTGTTCGTATACCTGACTGACCCATCGAATCGAACGCTTCGGATAGTTACTGATATTTGCTTGACGCCGGAGGACGGGTTGTGGATTATGGACGATGTGCTTGGGTGTTTATTTATGTACTTCTGCTGTCTCTGTATGTTATACATCTAGTTCAAATGTGTGTACAAGATGGTGCGCGATCTATAGTAGCAATACAACAACCGGAGGCATCTACACGATGAGCGCATCTATACGACGTGCGCGGATGATACGCAGGCCCAAACGTAGTCCATGCCCTCCTTTGATAACACGCCGCGCCACTGATCCTTGAGCGTCATGCTTGCGAAAGAGGCGCTGTCGCGCGAGGGCGTGCCGACTTCCTGCACGGATAGCGCAGGGGGCGCGGCGGCTGGCGCGGAAGACTCTGAAGACGCGCCCGAGCTCTGACCGCCGTCAACGGCCACGGCTCGCGCGGAGCTACCCTCGCTCTCGGACGCGACATCGTTCAGCGCGCTCTCCTCCGCGACAGCCTTCAAATGCGCGATCCGCTCCGACTCGCCAGCCGAGACGATCCTGCTCCTGTTCATGTTGATCTCCACCCCAAGCCCGAGACCCAGGTTCTTCGCAGGCTCGACGCCCTTGCCCGCGTCCTGGTGCACGAACTCGACGCGCTGCTGCGTATCTGGCACTTCGACGCCCGGTACGCCGGCGACCTGGCTGATACTCCGGTTGAGGGAGACAGGTCCTTTCGGCCGTCCCCGCTGCGCGTTCGCATGCGCACGCATTGAGGCCATGCCAGGGGCTGGCGTAGGGGACTGCGCAAAATAGTTGTCGTCCGCATCGTCGTCCTCGGGGAGAGCGAAGGGCGGAAGGTCTTGCATGGCGAGAACGATGGCATGGATAGGAGAATGGTGGTCTTCTATGTTGAGGTCTAGCTCTGCTTGGGGTGACTTGTCGTGGCGCTGGAAAGGCGAGGGGGCAGTCGAGAGAGGGAAAGAGGGCGTCGGGCGCTGTGTCGGTGGGGTAGGTGATGGGGACCGGTCCGATGACGTATGCGTAGCGGGTTCGCGTCGATGCTCTCGAGGTGTCTCCGTCTCGCCTTCCGAGTCTTTGGGAGGCGTGCGTGCGCCAACGAAGTCCAGAAATCGCACAGCGACTGCTACTGCCATCGCATCGACCGCATGAGCAGCGTCAGGCGCTGTGACGAGGAGTTTACGCCGTCGTGCGTCGTTGTCTCTATCGTCTGAACCTAAGTGAGGGTCAATACAATGAGTATACAGATAAGACAGATGACACACCGGTCAGGAATGCGCAGGCCTCGATGATCTGCTCGCACGAGAGATTGGGAACGCCATCATCGTTGCAAGATGTCGGAGAGATGCTCAGGACCTTGGATTTGGGAGGCTGCTCGTGACTCTCGGTGACGTTCGCGCCGTCTGCGACATGGATGTGCAGGATGCGATCCCAATCGGCCAGTATGACCTCCTCTGCACCATCACCACAGAACGCGACGTAGACTTGGTCTCCCTGATGGGCGTGCAGCTGCGGTGTGTGGATGCATTGCAAGGCAGCCTTATCCTTGGGCTTCTGGGGCGTAGTGAGGCTCGCCGGTGGCTGCAACTGTTCGGGAGGCGGTGCACAGGACGACGACGAAGACGACACGGTGCTGGCGGCCCTGGCGACGCGTCGAGGACGTCTAGGGAGATGACTAACGTGCGGCTGAAGATAGCCGCGCGTAGATTGCTGCGGGACGCGCTGCGTAGGCTGTGGGACGCGGTGAACGAGGATAGGCGTGTGGCCTGCGTCGTTGGCGTCCTTCGTCAAGGGACGCGAAGAGTGCGAGGAGGGACCAGATGCCCTGGACGATTCGGAACCCGAGCTCGATAGGTTGAACACCTGCCGACGCCGCCGCGGGAGCGCGAAGACATGTGGCTGTAGGTTGGCCACGGCTGGTGGCGACACGTCCTTGGGATCTGGTGTGGTGTAGAGTGTCGACGAGGACATGGTCGACGAATGTGAGATGGGCGTGTATGACATACAGCGTCGTAGGACGAATGTGATGGGAGAGCAGCGTGATTCTGGCTGACGCGGGGTGTGGGGCCGGAGATGATGGAGGATCTCAAGGGTAGCTGCAAGGCGCGAGATTATCAGAGAAGGCAAAGAGCGAGAGCGCGATACGCACTTGGTTCTGACTTGTAAAGGCACAGCGCGCGACTGTCGCGATAGGCAGGCGATCTGTCGTGTATTCTAGAACATCTAGCGGGACGGCGACGGGAGGAGAGCGAGACAGGGTGAGACGGATAAGGGCGCGAGGGACGCGGAGAACACGCGGAGGAGAACAGACGTGCAGCCAGCCGGCAGCCTGCTTGTTGGAGGTCGCTCTAGCACCGCGTCCCGCGGCTTCCAGCTCGGTAGGCGCGCGACTCTGATCCGTCACAAATTATTCCCACGTGTGCCTCAAAGTGCGTACCTTGTCTCCCTCTGGTTTCCCTGCGACGGACGTAGTCCAAGATGCAGCTCAACACGAACTCGAGACATCTCGCGCATACTGGTCCATGTATGGTCCTCTGAGATGATGTAAACAGCGCTGCTCTCGATGCTGGTCGATCCCAGCTTCTCATCCTAACTCACGTGCGCTCGCGGTTGCGGCTCCTCCTCGGTTCCCTCTTTGAGCTGCCCTTTGTCTCCTGCCATCATCACTGTGCCTTCATATCCGGTTTCTGTACGAGTGAGGGATGGTGCAGGGACACAAACGGCCAATTCGGCCGTTGGGTCTCAGCTTCGCGTCTGCCCTCAAAACCGTTGTTTATCCCAAGCCCGTCAGTGGTCATTTATTCAGTCATTGCGCGCGTCTGTTCATGAGTTCCGAAGTCTTTCGAGGTTCCCCTTTCACTTCCAGAGCATTCCCGCCCGCGTTATCGGAGCTCCCGGTCGACTAAAGGCAAGCACGAAATGGCAAGCGCATATATGCACGGCTCATCCTTCGCTGCAGAAAATGACATACTGGCGTCCTCGAAATCGCTGCCCAATCATAGACGAGGTGGGCCAGTTGTCAGCACTGTCGGCTCGCGGACATTGGTAGGGTCTCGGCCTGCAACGCTACGACCCAAAAGTTATACGCGCCCGTTGGGCGAGTCGCGTTCGGAGGTGAGTCCCATCGAAGAGCTCAATCACATATGTCCCGTACTTATGACATTCGCGCAGAATCACGCAGTTGGGATGAGCAACTCAAATTCAAGCGTGAGTGCTCTAGCACTAGCACCTGATTCTTATAAACCATCGTTAAATGATTACAATGTATAGCGAGCCCAACAACGTTACGACGCGAACAGCGAGCAGCCAAAGCCGACCGCTATATGCAGCAGCAACAGTCTTCCATCTGTAAGTTTTAGACGGACTTCTGCTGTGGCCGCGCCTGAACGCTTTGTTACAGACCCGTCGGCGCCGCAGCTTTCCATCCTCGCGAAAGTCGACAGCTATACCCGTAAACGAAGTCTCTGTGCCAATCGTCAGCCATCTCATCTCCAGCAGACCAGCAAGTCTGCCGGCAAAGCCTCCAGAAATTCGCGCGCAGAGGTATGTGCATCGCGTAAGTGAACCGCTCGCGGCGCTACATAACGTCCAGATTGTGGAAGAAATGCCCGACCTCCGGTCCGTGGACTCCTTCGGCAGAAAGCGCAAGACCATAGCCCATTCGCCTTCGCAGGTGTGTATCTTACCAGCAGACGCTCTGTTGGCCCTAAAACAGCATCGCAGATTGGCCAGGATAGCCCCTTCTCCGTAGACCTTTCCCCGATTATCGAGGACATTGCACTATTTCCCCCGTTGGCAACGATTGTAGGAGACCATTTTGTACAGTTGCAGACTCACTTTGACTTATCGCCCTCTGCATCTCAGCGACAGATTCCGTCTCAGCCCTCAAACCAGCCCAAATCTGGCCCGCGCCGCGTCACACCTCGTAGGTCCCACCATTTGCGCGCCAGTATCTCTCCCGACAATCAACATTACAGGCGCAAATGATAGTCCGGAGTCACAGGACGATGACCTCCTGCATGAAGACCCCAGCATCCCAGCCCTTCTCTTGACCTTTCCGACGCCAGAATTACCGCACTCGCCTATCCTCGCACCTCAGCTTCCTTTCAGGCTTCCTTACGAAGACGACATTCGACCCGATTCCCAAGCACTCGCTCTCGATGACAAACGCCCTCTCGCTCATGACAACTCCGCCGGCCCTGAAGACCAAGAACAAACAGCGAACCTTTCGCCGCATCAAAGCATCTCCTACAACATCTCGCCGCCCTCGCCTCTTGACGCTTCAGGGCGGATCAGCCCGCAAGACTCCTTGCTCGAGGAGATTGTCACCGATCTGATCCATCGACACGCACCGAACGACTCTCCCGGATCTCGTCATCTTCTGTCTCCGTCCTCTGCCCCTCCGTCACCTCCTCGCTGTACATACTGCGGCTTCGGCTTTGGATACTCTCTCGCGCTCGCCGACATGTCCTCCGCCTCAGTCAATCGCTCTCGTTCCTCCCTCGACGTCAAGCGCTCTTCCTCCCGCAGCAACCTCGCAGGTCCCGGCAATCGTCTCTACGCATCCTCATCGTCCATCGCCTCCTTCAACAGCGCCGCGAGCTCTGTCGTGCCCCTCAAGACCAAACCCTGCGATCTGTGCGCGCCGCAGTGGTCGGCTTGCAAGGACTGGTACGCAGTGCGCGGTCGGCGGCTTCGGGACCCGGCGAGCCAGAATGCAAAAACGAGGACCGTGGAGAAGAAATCAAGGTGGACGAGGTGGGAGGGGAAGAAGGGGAAGCAGGCGGTGGACCAGGCGAGCGTGGAGCACAAGAGCCAGTGGTTCTCGGACAGCATGAAGAAGAGTCGGTCGGTGAACGAGTTTGGCGTCATGCGGCGTCCTTGGGGAGGTGCTGGGCAGTCGGCGCCGGCGGCATCCGGAAGGGTCAACCATAGCGCTACGCTAGGTGGCAATCTCAGCGTGGGCGGGACGGGGAATGTTGGACGTTCGACCTCTATGGACTTCCGCCAAACGCAGAGGACCTCCGCACAATCCGACGCGTCCGTCCTTCGCCGCATCCGCCGCCTGTTCGTTGCCGAATCGCGTTCGTCGAAATTGAGCAGTGGAGGTGTTTAGCCCCGTCATGACGCCCCTTCACAACCGTTGTAGCGCATAGTATGATTATAAGTGTACAGGCCTTGTAATATAGGTGTGGTATACAAGAGCAGTGTCCATTGATCAGGCTGCGGGTGCGCCAGCCTTGAGCGGTTTCGAGACCAGCGCCTGCAACTCCTTCGCTGCCTCCTCCGATGTACTGCGAATCGTCAAGCGACATAGCTAGAGAGGGATCGAAAGTCAATAGGGATATGCGCGCAGGAATAAGGTTCCCTCACCTTGGCATCGCGATTAGGCTCCAGGCGGAGTAGACAGCCGACCTTGCCCTCTTCTGCGGTGTGAAGAACGGCAGCGCCGACGAGGTTGTTCTTGTTGGGGTCGATCTCGTCCAGCAGCTGGAAGTGGTTCCCTCCAACGACCATCCGGTTCTTCGCCAAGTCCAACTGTCCTCCAGCAGTCAGGTCGATGGGGAACACCTGCTGCGCCTCCCGCGGCGGGCCGCCAATAAGCTTCCACCGCTCGAAGAAGTCCGCCGCCCCAAGTGTGACCGGTTCGAGGAATTTGCTGATGACGATGGGCAAGCGAATCGCAATGGACTGCATCGACCCCGCGAGGAACGACACCTGCAGGATCGGCGGCTCCGCAAACATCTTCTTGCACTCGACGTGCAGGAGCTGCTGCACCTGCGTCTTCGGCGCGATCGTGCTCGGCGGGATCTTCGCGAAGGTGACCGAGAGCGCGGAGGGGTCCGCGACGTGCACGGTGGTCGTGAAGGAGGTGAGCGGCGCGGTGACCTTGTTGCCCATGTACACCGCGAGCTGGCCGACGTGGCCCTGGAAGCGGCTCTTGATGCCGATCTGGATTTGGATGTCCTCGTAGAGGACGCCCTCGCCGGAGTAGGTGAGCTTCTCGAACCAGCGCTCGATGGCGGGGCCGACGGTGAGCACAGGCTTCCCTTCTTGTGGTCCCTCCCGCTTCGCATGCGGCGAGGTGAGGTCGAGGCCAGCAAGCGAGCCCAGTACGTCCTGTACGTCCTGCTGCAGCTGACCATTCGTCTCCTTCTCCTTCTTCTCGGCTGCCTCGCGATCGAGGTTGAGCTCCCGTCCACCGTGTACCCATGTCCGCTTGTCCTCGGTCGCATTGAGCTTCTTGTTCAAGCGGCCGAACAACGCGCTGACACGGGGTGGGAAGGGCGGCATCTCCTCGCACACATTCTGCAGGATCTCGTCCTCCTCTGGTCTCTGCGCGAGCGCGAAGTACTCGCATGCGCGCTGCTGCAGCTCAGAGTCTAGGACATGCCGATAGCGCTCGAATATTGTCACGAGCTGGGGCTTAATCTCCGGGAAGACGTTCACCCATTTGATGTATGTCGACAGCAGCAGAGACCGGGTCGGCGCCATGCAGAACTGTGACTTCATGTGCAGCAGCTGGAACTGATCGACGGGGCTGTACCCCTCCTCGTTGGCAATGAGGTGTCCATATTCGCCAAGTATGTAGCCTACAATAGGATGTAAATATACGTCACCGCAAAAGCCGATGTCCTCCTCACCTCCGACCTTGACCAGACTCTCGTGGGTCGAGGGCGCCTTGAGATGCTCGAAGACGACTTTGGCGGCATACGATTGGAGGTCCTCGGTGTTCGTGACGATTTGCACGACGCGATACCAGACTTCGTCACCGACGTGGTCCCCAGCGGTGCTGATCAGCTGCAGGATGGTGTCGACATACCACTTGTACGAGTTGGCGTACTTCTCCGTCAGGATAGCGATCTTGAGCACCATTTCCTCGCGAAGCGCATAGTCTGCTACCCGGAGGTATCGCAGTAGTTCGCCGACGATGACATCCGAGTTGTCGACGTCGCACATGCTGTACAACAAATCGAGAGCGCGTCGCCGAACTGAGATATCCTTGTCACGCAAAGACATGATGATCGTTCGCTGGTGCTTCTTTATTGGATCGAGGGATTCGGCGCGCGCTGCCAGATGAGCCATGGAGTCGAGTCCAAGGTAGCGGACATTGGTCTCCTTGGAAGAGATGAAGCGAGCAAGTAGGTGAGCGGAGATGCTGACGAGGGGCGAACGCGTATCAAGGTGGATAGCAAGAGAGATGGCCTCGAAGAGGACAGCATGCTGAGCATTGTTATGTTGCACGTTTCTCGTTGGTTCGCCGCTGTTGTTCATGATCGTTTCCAGGACTTTGTGCAACACACTCTGGATAGCTGGGTCCTCTAGAGGGGGATGAGTAAGCAGAGCAGGCGGCGATGCGCGGCGACGAACCTGAAGGTGGATAATACTGTAGCAGGCGAAGAAGCTTCACCTGCAGCCAGGGGGAGGGTACCTTATAGTATGAATAGGCAGCAGAGTATTCGTGCTCTATCACAAGCTGGAAGGGTTTAAGTATGCCTTAATACAAGTCTTTCCACAACCACTCACCCGGTGTAATCGATCCACCGCTTTGGTGTAGCAAACGGCCAGTGCATCCGGATGATCTTGTGCGAGGGCCATGACAAGACTGGTCACGGACACAACGACACCCTACGCATTTGTAAGTCAAGTCCAGTGCCGTTCAGCAATGGCCGCACCAAGTTGGGGTCATCCATGATGGACACTATTCGCAGAGCCCATTCTGCCACGGGTACGACGTCTGGGTGTTTGCGATATAATCGTAGAAGCGTCAGAGCAGCCTTCTTCTTGACAAAGGGTGGTGAGGTTCTGGTGCGTGGTCAGTACCAAACTTAGCATAAATGAGGGGGTGCATACGGGGATATCAGTAGGCGATGTACGTCCTCCACGAGCGCTTCAGCCATCTCGCTCCCTCCAACATTGGCGATCGCATGAAGCGCCAGGCAGTTGTCGACTTCGTTGTTCGAATCGAGGTCTTTTCGGATGGAGTTAACAACAAGGCGAAGGAAGTCCGAGTTCTCGTGCATGAGCAAGGTGACAGCCAAGTAGCCCTGTGGTCGAGGATGTGAGATACAGCTACGGCGCAGGGTACAGGCAACGCACGATCTGTTTCTCGCTGTACTTGGAGCTTGAGATGAGGTTGACCGCCTCCATATGTCCGACATCGACCTTGTAGCCCAGGATGTACGTGAAGATGATCTTGGCAACATATCTGGGGAATGCGTCTCAATCGAGGGGGAACGAGGACCAATTCTGGAGGGACGCACTTCTTCTTCTGGTACCCATCCAAATTACCGTCTGAAGCAAGATGAGTGAGTGGCTATATGATTATCAATAGTCTACAGACCTTTGAACTTCTTCCGGATGTTGGCCATCTCCTTGTTGATGCGTTTCTCCTCCAGTTCGCGGACACGCGCGCCGCGAATGTCCGCAATGAACTGCACGGCGTTCAGAAACTTGTTCAGTGGCAGCAAACAGCATACGCGACCTGGGTGAGACCCCTCATATTCGTCGCCATGGTGGGCAGCTGAAGCTCCGCCTACTGACAACTTCGCTGCACGGTGGACGTCGAGGGCAGAGCGAGGCCTTGATGATGTCAAAGCGCGTTACGAGATGCGTTCGGGAACAGAAACCCGTGCTATTTTGATTTTACCCGAATTAGTGACTATGGAGTAGAGTAAACGGACGTATGCAGTCCGCGAGTGGTTGCAAGGAGAAAATGAAGTGGGGTGCTAGTGCTATGCGGTAAGTACTAAAGTAACGAAAAGCTATTCTACTAGTAAGTCTACCCATCCTAGAACAGTCTGCGTGACAAGCGACTGGGCGTGCTGGGCCGCGAGAAGGAGTTCGGGGTTGCATATCCCGATCGTGTCTCTCCTGGCAGGGGTCTACGACCGCCAAAGCTGCGAGGGGACATCGCCGGTGTACCTGGTACGGAGTTCGGCACGGACTGCACACCGAT
>JAMQCK010001217.1:0-10688 GCA_024196135.1 Pleurotus ostreatus/Saccharomyces cerevisiae fusant | reverse complement strand
GCACGGCAACACCAACTTCGAAGGCTTGATCGGCGAGTCCCGCGCCCCGCCGACCCTCGTCCTCTGGGATACTGCAGAACCGATGTTCTGGGGTCATGCCCTGGCCATCGGCTCGGCTGCAGAGGGCCTCGAAGATCCCAACGTCTATCACCCGCTGCAGGGCATCGCGGACGCCGCGGGCCCGCTCATGGCGCTACAGCCGATGCGCCTGTACGAGCTTGCGCTCGATGTGCACAGCGACACCAGGCGTGGAGAAATGTTGCGCCTGATCGCCTTCGACCGCGCCGGGCTTGTGCTCTCGGAGAGCTTACCCCTCCACGATCCTCTATATGCCCCGTTTATCGTCCGCATCGTCGCGGGCATGATGTTCGCGCCGCATGATCGGCTGGGGTGGGACTCGACCATCTACCTCCGCGACGAGAAGCTCCTCGTGCGCATGAAGCACGTCGACTGGGCCGTGGCGCCGCGCGCCGAGGCGGAAGCGGGCGTCAAAGGCGCTGCAGAGTACATCGACGACGAGGAGGATGAAAATGGCACCGAGTTCGAGATCCTCGAACAGACGACGCAAGAACCGCGTCCCAAGCTACACCAGAAAGCGACGATGTGCTATCGAGTGCGCGGGCCCGATGGGCGTGACTATGCCTTGCGAGGGGCCTGGGACGAATCCTGCGACCCTCACGGCTACCAGAACGAGCGCAGGGTTTCCAAGCTCCTTGGGCACGTCGAGGGCGTCGCGGATATCGTCGCTAGCGGTGTCGTGAGGCAGAACGGTGCATTGCAAACGACGGATGGATTGCGGTGCTGCCTTCAGGAGGATGATACGGCTTTCGATATGTGCGCTAGGTTGTTCTTTGGAGGCGACGGTGTTGTATGCTGACGTTCGTGTTACCAGCTTCGTCAAGTCAAGCTGGCGAACGCACCACCGAGCGCTCATCTACCCATTTTGCGAGGACTTGACCCTGTTCAGGGATAGATGGGAATTTCTGTATGTTCTCTGCGATGGCGTTCAAGGTGCGTCCCCCGTGTCGATGACCAGCAATGCTTGCTGACGGGCGTTCCACAGCCATAGGGCGGCTGGGGGATAGGAGGATACTGCACTGCGACATCTCCTGCAACAACGTCAGGTTATGGAGACCGCCCTCTGGCCGCGTCCGTGGCATGCTGATCGACCTGGAGAAGGCATGCAGTCTAAATGCCAAAGGGGAAAACTCAGACCAGATCCACACGGTGCGTCCTTGGCTCGAGAGTATTGTGGGATAGATGCTGACACCCTTGCTCTCGCAGGGTACCGTCATCTTCTTCTCCATCGGCGTCCTACAGAAAGCAGCCCGCGGCGTGAAGGACGACCTCGAGTCCCTCATCTACGTCCTCATCTACATCTGCACGATATACGAGGGCCCCGGTGGCGCCATGCGCAGGGACAAGTCCTGGAAGGACTTCGCCATCAGCTGCTGGGACAAGATCAGCCGCGCGCACGCTGAGCACAAGATGGCGCTGCGCCGGAACGAGGAGGGCGCGATCGACCGCGTCTTGAACGACTTCACGCCATACTTCGCGAGCTTCAAGCCGCTGGTGCGGAGGCTGTTGCTGAAGATGGGCGAGGTCGGCACGAAGGGGCTGACGTGCCAAATGCTCGTTGATGTTCTGGACGGAGCTAGGCGACAGCTGGAGACGAAGGAAAGCGTAGAGGCCGACCCGGAGACACCAAGGGAGAGCGTGTCCAGCGAGACAACCCTGTGCAGCCCGGCAGACACGCGGGAAGGAAAGGAGGAAGAGGACAACAAGAAGGACGAAGTCCCACCCATAAAACTCCTCGTAGGCGTGCACGGACCGCGACGCAAGCGGCCCAGGGATGACACCAGTGTTGCAGAGGTGGAAGACAACAGACCGAAGCGCGCTCGGGTCTTGTAAGATTTTCGGGACGATGTGGCTTAGCTGTAAATTATTGCTAGATTATTTGGGTCGAGTCCTTGATCTTGTCTTGTGAATGTCCAACCTGTGCAGCCTTGGCGGACATTCCTGCATACTCCCCGATTACTCTCGCCTCGGTTGCTCGCTTTCAACGGTGACGCGTCCTGCGCGATGCGGTCACATGATCCCCACGCTCCGTCGCGCAGCCCAATTTGCGAGCAAGGACCAGAAATCCACGTGCGATCACCGGTCACTCTGCCTTGATCTCGTCCATCGTCAGACTACAGTCTAGCACTCGCACTTCAGCTGCAAAGTCACCATAAATCATCTACGGGACGACACATACACACAAAGCCACTCACCGCCAGCGACAAACGCCACACGCCACCGAGATCGACACACGCTAGTCGCCACTCGCCACTGCAGACGACAAACCCACCAGAGATGTGGCTCAAGATCCAGGAGAAAGTCAAAGCCTCGCTGCTCAGCAACGTCCCCGGTGTCCTCGACTGGGTCTTCCGCGATGATGCCGAACAGGAGCCGCTGGTGACCCCGGAGATCGTCGAGAGCTTCGTCGAGACGCACTTTGACGAGGTCGAGGGGCGTTGGCGATTTTGGCCCTCCGAGCACGACGTGCCTCCCGAGCCCGACGCGCCAACAGACCCCGACGTGCCCTCGGAGCCAGACGTACCCTCCAACCCCGGCACGCCCTCCGATCCCGACATGCCCTCCGATCCCAACATGTCCTGCCCCGAGCAGCCCACCCCCACCCCCTTCAACCAGCAGATCGCCGCCTTCCTCAACGCCTTCGCAGAGGAACTGCGCGTCACCTGGATCACATTCGGCATCGATACCTCCAAACTCCCCAAGCGCGTCTGGCGCACCGACGCCGCGTTCGACGAGATCCTGCCCAAGGACGTCGATGCGGTGCCCGATCTTGTGCTATGGGAGGAGGGGCAGGAGGGCGAGTGGAGCGCGGCGGCAGCGATCGGGGCGACGACGGCAGCAATTGAGGCGACGGCAGCAGCGATCGAGTCGGCAACGAAGCAGGCAGACGGGGAAGGGCGGGCGCGCGACGAGGAGGTCTTTTCACCCCTACAAGGCATCGCAGACGCCGCGGGCCCGGTCCTGGGCCAGCAGCCCGCCCGCGGGTACGGCCTGGGGCTCATCGCGAGCCGTGCGCAAGATGCACCAGCATTCGTCGAGACCCTCCAGCTCGTCACCTTCGACCGCGCGGGCATCCAGACGAGCAGCCGCGTCCCCATCCACGACGCGTCCTCCGCCGGGCCCCTCATCCGCCTCATCACAGGCCTCACGTTCGGCACGCGCAGGCGGCAGGGCTGGGATACGTCGCGGTACTGGCGCGACGGCAAGGAGTACGTGCGCATAAAGGGCGTCGACTGGGAGGCCGCCGCACGCGCGCGGCGGGAGGCGGGCGAAACCGACGTCCAGGTCTACGTCGACCAAGAACAACACCCCGACGGCGTCGAGTTCGAGATCCTGCCCCGGTCGTCGGGCGTGCCCACTCCCCAGCTGCACCAAATCGCCACGGCGTGCTGGCCCGCGCGCGGGCCCGATGGCAACATATACGCGCTGCGGGAGTCCTGGGACGACGAGGAGAGCAGGTTCGGGTACAAACACGAGTGCGAGATCGTGGCGAGGCTGGGACATGTGGAGGGGGTGGCGGACGTGGTTGCGAGTGGTGTGGTCGAGGTCGATGAGACGCCGCACACGACGATGATCCCGCGCTTGGGGATCGACAGGACCCATAAGGACTTTGATAAGTGCGTGGGCGAGTGGGTATGGGCGTTGTCGATACTGACAACGACCTGCAGGCTCCCGCTCGGTACCCGAACGCACCACCGGGTGCTGATGTTCCCCTTCGCGGACGATATAACCAGCGTCAAGAGTCCGCTAGAGCTCCTGCATGTCCTGTGCGATGCTGTCCTAGGTTCGTGCTCCCTGCCACACTGTGCAGCGGAAAACTGATAGAATCGAGCAGCCCTCCAACGCATGAAAGCGGGGCGTGTAATGCACTGCGACATCTCGGCCAACAACGTCAGGCTCTGGCGTCCGCCGACCGGCCACGTTCGCGGAATGCTCATCGACCTGGAGAAGAGCTGCGTCCTTGACGAAGACGGCTTCATCGACGAGATCCTAATGGTGCGTCGCATGAAACCAACCATCGGGACTACGCAGCTAACCCATCCACAGGGCACCGTCGTCTTCATGTCCCTCAACGTCCTCGAGGGCAAGCTGCGCACCCCCGCCGACGACCTCGAGTCCCTCGTCTACCTCCTCATCTACATCTGCACGGCGTGCGACGGCCCCCGCGGCTGGCGGCACCCGAACGCGGGCGCCGCCATCGCGTGCTGGGCGGACATCTCCAAGGAGCACATCCAGCACAAGAGCGACCTGCGGGCGGCAGAGGATGGGGTCATCGACCGTGTCGTGGACGATATGACGGAGTTCTTCAAGGATCTGGAGCCCTTGGTGTGGAAGCTGCTGCACAAGATGGCGAAGGTCGGGGCGAAGGGGCTGAAGCACGACGAGTTGTTCGGAGTCCTGGACGAGGCGCGGCAGGAGCTTATGCGGAAGGAAGAGGAGGAGAAGCGCAAGCTGGTCGAGCAGAAGGCGAAGGACGATCAGGCAAAGGCGGCGATCGGGAAGGAGGACGTGACTCCGGCGGAGGGCAAAGAGAACGTTGCTAGTCCCGTAAAGAAGCCCGCGGGTACTCCTGCGCGTCCCAAGCGCCCTAGGATGACCTCGTATGAGGAGCTTTATGGGAAGGAGGAGCACTCACCGAAGCGCGCTCGTGTCCTGGGCGACGTCGGCCAGAACGCCGCCTAATGTAGCTTCTTGTTGTACCTCTCATCGTGTAACGTGTAGCATATCATTTTCCTGTACTCTTCATCAAGAGCGACGTCGACGAAAGGTCTCAGATGCGGCGGATGCGGCGGTGAACGCAACGGCGAGAAGGAAGCTCTTACAAACAGTGCAAAATAACGCGCGACGCGCCCTGCCGCGCGCCGGGCCGCATCTGAGGAAACATTCCCAGGTGATCGGAGCAACGTGAAAGATTAGCGCGTATTGTGGGTATGTAAGTACAGTCAAGTAGTAAGCTTGAGGATACTGGTCGATACAAGATGCGAGGGGTACAGTTGATTGTTGGGTGTAACAAGCGAATTCCCACTTCACCTCACTGATCCCCCACCTCTTCCTCGAACCTCGCAAACACTACCGCCCCAAGCGCCCTCACCTCCCTCCCACCAAGCACGCCATCGACCAACTGATTCGGCAATCCCGTCAACGCGAGCGCGCTCCAGCGCGCCAGGCCAGGAAGTAGCGCAGCGAGCCGAAGTCGCGGTTCATCGTCGTCTTCGGGGCAGGGGATGGGATCTGCCTTCCCAGCGCTCGCAGTCTTTCCGGCACCCGCATCACCCCCTTCTCCTGCCCGCCCGACATCGGCATTCGGAGCACCAGCCCCATCCGCCCGCCCCCTCCCCCCTTCCTCCCCCACATTCCGCCCCCCAAACACACTGTCCTCAAGCCCCGAAACCAACATCTCCGTCCCCCGGTCGAGGCACGCCTCCAGGACGTACGCAAAGTCGGGCGAGAGCACCGTCTTTCGCGTCTCCTCGAGGAGCGCGCTGAAGGCGGGGTCGGCAAGGTGGGGGTGGGGTAGGTGGGTTGGATGTTGAGGGTGAGTTTTGGTCTGTTGGGGAGGGATTGAAGGTTGTTGTAGGCGAGCAGAGGGCTGTTGTAGGTGGCCCGAGGCTTGCTGTTGTGATCGAGGGGCAAGTTGGGAGGACGGCGGTAGAGGCGGCGAGGGATGGGAATGCAGGGCTGCATGCTGAAGGTGAACGGCGGATGCGGTGGGTTGTTGGGGGTTTGGCGAGTGCTGAGGGGGTGAGGGCCGCGGTGGCGAACCCTCCACCGGTGGATAAGGCTGTGGCGGATAGTTCGGCGGTGACGATGGCCTCGACGACAAGGACGCATCATACGACTCCCCTGTTGGGACATATGAATTCTTATCCTGTGAAAAGACCTCCCTTCTCCTCCCATATAACTCCGCCTCCACATCATACCCTTCCTCCTCTTCTGAGGGCAGCTCGAACGACTCCTCGGTCAACCCGAACCCGCCCTGCGTAAGCACATGCTGCGTCGTCTCTGGTGTGGAGGGGAGGAGGGTGGAAAGGAAGCTGAGGGAAGTAGGTTAGCATGGCGTGGGGTATGCATACTAGATATAAAGGAGCTGAAGGATATCAACTACTCACTCTACCCTCCTCTCCGTCCCCTCGAAGGTCACCTCGTACTCGACTCTTCTCCGCACATCGCAGACTAGGCGGTGAACGTCCGCCACGGAGAGCTTGGTCTTGAGGGAAACCCTGTGAAGCCAATCATCAGCACATATTTCCCATTGTAGCGTCAACCGCCCAAATGGGCCCACTCACCCATCAAAGGCCTCCTCCACGCCCCTCCTCACCCTCTCCCCGACATCCTTCCACCCCACATGCAGGATCCACCAAGCCATCGTCAAGAACATGCTCTCCGCCTCCTCACTAATCGCATCCTCCCCGCCCACCTCCGTATCTCCCAACAGCTCTCCCATCAAGTCGTCGAAGCCTCCGCCGCCGCCGCCAGTGGCTCCGCGGAGCAGCAGGCTTGACAAGGACAGCTCGCGCTCCAGTCGGTCGCGCACTTCCTCCTCGCGGGCGGCGCGCCGGACGGAGGCGACGTATTTCGCGCGCGCGAGGAGGGTGAGCTGGAGCGTGGTGAGGAGAGAGAGGAGCGTGATCGCGTAGAGGGTAGTGAGGGTACGCGTGAGGGTGAGCAGTTTGAGCGAGTGCCATAGTTCGGTCTTGGATTGAGAGGCGGTGGACGTAGGGGAAGTAGACGAGGATGAAGCAGGTTCGGGCACTGATGACGCGGCGGACGTCGTGCTTAGGAAGCTCTCGGACTGGGGAGGGGAACCGGAGGTAAGCGTTTCTGCATCACACGAACGACCAGTCCAGACGCCACGCACCATCCCCGACCCCCGATCCGCCGAGGGGGAGCGCGCGCCGAATGAGGAGCCCTCGCCCACCCAGGACGAGCTCTGCGCAGAGTACACCGACGACTCCCCCGCCTCGCTCCGCGCGTCGACCTCCTGCACCATCTCCGCGCTGCTGCTCGCGGTTGATGCGGTATAGGGGTTGGACACAGCGCTGGGATCTCTACGTCTTCGAGATCTTTGCAGTTCGCGCGTGAGGGCCTCGACGTCCATGCCCGTGAGTATCTGGTCCGCGAGTGTGGGGAGCAGCGCCATGACGGTGTACGAGACGTCTTCTTGGTTCTGGCGGAAGCGGCGGCGGAGGCTATGGTACAGTGAGATGTGAATTAGTAGCGATGTCCATCGAACAGGGTACTGTACGCACCCCTCCTCCGCGGCGCGCTGCTGCTCGAGGCGCGTCTTCACCTCCTCGAGGCGCTCGCCGACGTATCCGCGCACGAGGTACGCGCCTCCGACGATGGCGGCCGCCTTCACCAGCCCCCCGCGCCTCTCGTACACATATTTCTTCACCGAATCCAGCATGGGAGCAGACGCCAAGGGCAGAGTAGAGTTCACTGTCAGTGTATTCGCCAGCCAGCAGGCTGGAAACACATGCGCCCCGGCTCCCGGTCCCCGGACCATGCTCCCCGGATTCGGACCGGACATCGACGCTCGCGTGCGCGCTTAGTCAGCCCGAACTCCCTCTTGCACCCGACGTCGACGACTGAAATTATGGTGCGCGTGTTGGCGAGGACGGCGGGGATGACGAGGAGCTCATGAACGTACAGGGAGGTGGCGGACAGTACCCATACCCGAAATACGTTTGGTCTCCGACGGGTGCGTTGCGCGCGAATCACTGCATGAAGTAACACTGACATTGCGCGTAGGCGGCTGGTGGGGACGGCCCGCGGCCTGGAAGGCCAACACGGCCGTTCTCGGTGTCGCCGTGCTTGGTGCAGCCTACCTCGTCGGCCTCGCTGGTGAGGCGCGCGCGGTGAGTATCGCGTCGCGTGTGTTTCGAAGGATGCTGAACCTCGCCGATCACTGCAGGAGCGCCCCTTCATAGACGCGCAAAGAGAAATCAACAAGCGTGCGCAGGCGATCAAGGCGAAGGCAGAAGCGGAAGCACAAGCAGCGTCATGATGTGGTTCTGCATCTCATCTACCTAGACGCTGAATGTCATACTTCCTGCACCATCAATCCGTTCGCGGGTCCTTATTTGTGTTCACCGAAGCATCCTGCAAAGACCACGGATGCATTCCAAGGAGTGACTCAAACTCTTCAGACCTGGTGCAGTACTTCACCGATAATACTACTCAGCGAAACGGGCTTTTGCGGACTGATGCAGACCCTATCGTCTCCAAAGTACACTCTACCAGACAATCCAAACCGGCTGCAGTAGAGCATCGCAGCGGACAGTGCCCAGAACCCTCGCATCTATATAACAGGTATGTAAACAGCGCTATTTAAAACAAACAACCGCTAAACGATAGCTAGATAATTTACAGAGCAATGTACAAATGACAACGCGAATAAGTAGAAAGCAGGGGTATGCGTCGTGAAGTCGTTGGTCACGGTCGTGGCGAGATTTCGCCTCGCGTATTGTCTTTCCTCTTCCTTCCTCCTCCTTCTGAACCCCCCAGAGTTCTGCCTCCAGCCCTTCCTTTCCTTCTCCTTCTACGCAGCTTCATCCGACCCTCCGCAACCTCTCACGGCACCTGACCGCCCCTGCGCCCAAACCGCAAGCGCTGAACGCATCCCAGGCCCGTCGCCACCACCGGCGGGCTTCGTTCCTTGTCCCTTGAGCCCAAAGTATATCTCCCATCCCAAGCAAGGCCTCCGCGCGCTCGTGCGCCATGCCCGTCCACTCGAAACCGGAGAGGGCTGCTTGAAGGAGGGAGGAGGCGGTGTTGAGGCGTGTGGTTGGGTCGATATCGTCCGGGCGTTCCCCGCATTTGTTCGTGCGACCGGCGCTATCGCCCACGCGCCCATCGCAGTCATTCTGATACCACACACTCGCCAACCTCCTCAGCGCCGCGCACACCCGGCGCATATCGCACTCCAGGAAGGCGGCTGCGAGGGAGAGGATGTAGTGGGCCTGTGCGATGGCGAGGGAAGGCTCAGTGGACGCAGTGTCCGGCATTCGAGACGTCACTCCATCTGGCACGCGCACCGTCCCACGAAATGTCATGTCCCCTAGCGTCGCGTGCGCCTCCGCCCACGTCGCGCGAGTTTCCAGGCATTGTAGCAAGAGCTGTCGCCCGTGTTCCGCCTCCTCCGTGGATGTGGCACTTCGCGCGACCAGCTGCGCCCCGGCCAGTCTGCACGCCAGCGCCCCTCGCTCGTTCCCTTCGCGCACGCACACCGCGTATGCCCTCGCCAGCTCCCTTGCCAGCTTTTCCGCATCCAGAGACTCTGCGCAGGCCAGCGCAACCTTGACCAGGATGACTCTGGCATGCGCCCTCGCCACCCGCGCTCTCCGGCTCCCATTGCGCCTTCCCAGCACCATGCTCGCTACTCGCCTGGCCTCGTCGACATGCCCGCACCCTAGCAGAATTTCCGCCAGATGACACCTCTCTTCCACGGGATCTGCGTCGAGCGCCATGAGCTGCTTGACAACCCCTCTGCTGATCTTCAAGGCAGCCTTTCCGTCCCCGATCAGGAATTTGACCCAGGCGACGCGAGCGAGCGCGCGCGACTCCAAAACGACGTTCCGTGAGAAGGGGGCAACATGGACGGCAGCGAGGAGAGAGGAGAGGGCAAGGTGGGGGCGGCGTTGGTGGATGCGGATGGTAGCGAGGATCTGGAGGGCGTGAAATTCGGTGTTGGAGTCATAGCCTTCGTGGGCTAGCGGGATGGCTTCGAGGGCGTGGCTGGCGGCGCGGGAGAGATAGTCGGCGTGTTCGCTGGGTGGGGGCCGAGGGGGGCCGATATGTGAAGGCGGTCGCGCATTTCGAGGCGTAGGCGGGCGAGATAGGGGTGGCGGTTGCGGTGTTCGCGAGCTGCTGCCTATGGAGGCAGCGGCGGCGTCGCAGATACGCTCAGCAAGACGAATGTGGCAGAGAGCTGGATCGCGGTCGTCAGGTCAGGTCTGACGCCCACAAATGATGTCAGGGAATGTAGACGCACCTTCACAACCCGGCATCTTCTCTTCCCTCGCAATCTCCATCGCTCGCAACACGGCGTCACCCTCGCCCCGAACGACCCTCGACAGACATAGCAAGTATCGGACGTGCAGCCTCGGATTCCCCTCGTCCTCGACGGCGCGTCTGACAATGTCGTTTGTGATAAAGTCTGACACCCGCCAGCCGGTCGCAGCGCCGATGTACGCCGTGTCGATGGCGCATCCAACGGCTTCCTCGACTACCTCCCCCTCCTCCATTGCATGCAGAGCGAGATGCCGTGCACCCAAAAGCAGCTCGCCAATGCGCAACAGCGTATCCCCCATGGGCAACCAATCTGCATATCGCACAAGCGACGGCAAATCGAATGTCGACAGGGCGATGGGCTCGACTTCGACCTCGGGCCTCGCCGCCATTATATGCGCGCGAATTGTCGGCGGAACGACGAGGAAATCACCCTCCCTTCGCGCGAGGCCCATACGCACAAGCTTTGCCTCTCGAGCGCGTAAGTACACCATGTCGGGCAGGTAGTCTGTGTTCCCGTTCAGGCTTGCGTCGTAGCATGCGTCCGGCGCGTAGCCGGACCACGTCCTTGGCTTCGCTGTCTCGAACACCGGCAGCTC